>CAUYON010017539.1:0-40922 GCA_963573935.1 Arctocebus calabarensis
AGCTCACAGCAACCTCCAATTCCTGGGCTCAAGCAAGTCTCTTGCCTCTGCCTCCCAAGTCGCTGGGACTACAGGTGCCCATCACAATGCCCAGCCATTTTTTTTTTCGGTTGCAGCCATCATTGTTGTTTAGCGGACCGGGTCTGGATTCGAAACCCCCAGCTTAGGTATATGTGGTTGGCGCCTTAGCCTGTTGAGCCACAGGTGCTGAGCCGATCTGGATATACTTTGAAGGCTAAGTCAGCAGGATTTATTGAGATTGAAAGGAGGATGTAAGAGGTGACTCTAGTGATTCTAGCTTGAGAAATTGACAGCGGAATTGCCATTGATTGAGATAGGTAAAGACCTGAGGAAGGGAGTATCAAGAGCTCAATTTTGGATTCTGCCCCCAAACCTCCCCTCTACTCTGAATGTCCTTTTGAGTAATACTACTGACCACCTAAGCAATTTCCCACATTGCTTATAGGCTGCATGTAATTCCTCCAGTCCTATTTCCTAGAATGCACTCACCATTTTAGGAATCTGAACTCTTGGTCCTTTGTTGCTCCAGTGCCTTTGCACATGCACTTCCCTCGTCTAGCTGCCGTTTCTCCCTTAAGTCCTTGAAGATGTCTCTCCCCAGTATTACTCCCTGTGAAACTCCCCGATTTTGACATCTGCAGTGGGAGTTTCTCTGTGCTTCTACCAAACCTTGAACTTGTTCCCTGAAGAAGCCCATGACTTCTTAAAAGAATTGGGGTAGGCTTGGCGCCTGTGGCTCAATGGGCTAAGGCGCCAGCCACGTACACCTGAGCTGGCGGGTTCGAATCCAGCCTGGGCCCGCCAAACAACAATGACTGCTGCAACCAAAAAATGGCTGGGCATTGTGGCGGGCGCCTGTAGTCCCAGCTACTTGGGAGGCAGAGGCAGGAGACTCACTTGAGCCCAGGAATTGGAGGTTGCTGTGAGTTGTGATGCCATGGCACTCTGTCCAGGGTGACAGCTCGAGGCTCTGTCTCAAAAAAAAAAGAATTGAGGTAGTGGGGCTTGAGTTGCCCACCTTAGGCAGTGTCTGTAGAATTCCAGTGGAATAGCTGGGTATCTTCACCTTTCCCCATCTTCCTATGAATTTCTGTGTCTATTCCAGATTGCTTCTTGGGCTTTCTAAGTATTCTTTTGACGGTATTGGCATAGGATTTTCTTCTACTCGAACCACCCCAAGCTTAGAGGGGTATCACAGGTATTAGTGTCTTGTGGCTGCTCATATACTCTTAAGCTTTCATCTTGAAACATGGAACCCTGTTAATCCTTTCAATTTCCTCATATGGAAGCTGCTTAGTCCTCTAGCTTGCTCTCTTCATATCTTTGTCTAGTTTTGTTTTGCTCTCTTTTAGTACGTGCCAGCTGTTGTGTACCCAGAAGAGACTTGAATACAAAAAGGTTATATTTTACTCCTTCTACTAGAGCTGAGCATTTTCTGGCCTTTCGACTACTCTATTTGCTGGACCACTGTTTTCAGACAATAATCTGTACAGAATCTTAGAACCCTCTCTGGAGTTATGACTAAGAGTCCAAAGCCCATTCCTTAGAATATAGATTTTCTTTCCCCAAGCTGATGTTCTAACAGATCCATGATGGTACAGAGAAATGTGTCTACCTCTCCAGCCTGCCTGTATTAGGGTTTGCCAAAGAAATAGAACCAATAGGATATTTAGAGAGAGAGAGAGAGAGATTTTTTTTTTAATGAAGTTTTTTTTTATATATTTATAGTGGGTTTCTTCTTCTTCTTCTTTTTTTTTTTTTTTGCAGTTTTTGGCCAGTGCCAGGTTTGGACCTACCACCTCTGGTATATGGGGCCAATGCCCTACTCCTTTGAGCCATAGACGCTGCTCTTTTTAAATTTTTTGTTTTTGTTTTTTGCATTTTGTTTTTTTTTTATTTAGCCAGGGCTGGGTTTGAATTCACCACCTTCGGTATAGGGGGTCAGCTCCCTACTCCTTTGAGCCACAGGCGCCACCCGAGAGAGATTTATTTTAAGAAATTGGCCATGCGATATGAGGGCTGACAGGTCCAAAATGCTCAGGGCAGGCCTATGTGCTGGAAATTTACCCTTCGAACTTTGAGATTTCCTTCTGTGTCTTATTCCTAGGTATTGGGAAAAATGTAGTTTGCGAGAAGGCAGCAACGTCAGTGGATGCCTTCCGGATGGTTACAGCCTCACGCTACTACCCACAGTTGATGAGCCTCATGGGTAACGTGCTGCGCTTCCTGCCAGCCTTCGTGCGTATGAAGCAGCTGATTGCGGAGCACTACGTGGGAGCTGTGATGATCTGCGATGCCCGCATCTACTCTGGCAGCCTGCTAAGCCCCAGCTATGGCTGGATCTGTGACGAGCTAATGGGTGGTGGGGGCCTGCACACCATGGGCACCTATATAGTGGACCTGTTAACCCACTTAACTGGCCGGAAAGCTGAGAAGGTGCATGGGCTGCTCAAGACCTTCGTGAGGCAGAACACAGCCATCCGTGGCATCCGACATGTCACCAGCGATGACTTCTGTTTCTTCCAGATGCTCATGGGTGGAGGTGTGTGCAGCACAGTGACACTCAACTTCAACATGCCGGGCGCCTTTGTGCATGAGGTCATGGTGGTGGGCTCTGCAGGACGACTTGTTGCCCGGGGAGCGGACCTTTATGGACAGAAGAACTCTGCTACACAGGAAGAGCTGCTACTGAGGGATTCGCTGGCCATGGGTGCAGGGCTGTCCGAGCAGGGGCCCCAGGACGTCCCACTGCTCTATTTGAAGGGCATGGTCTACATGGTGCAGGCCTTGCGCCAGTCCTTCCAGGGGCAGGGGGACCGCCGCACCTGGGACCGCACCCCTGTCTCCATGGCTGCCTCATTTGAGGATGGGTTGTACATGCAGAGTGTGGTGGATGCCATCAAGAGGTCAAGCCGATCTGGGGAGTGGGAGACTGTAGAGGTGCTGACAGAGGAACCGGACACCAACCAGAACCTATGTGAGGCGCTTCAGCGGAATAACCTCTGACCCTGCACCTGGGCTCCTTGTCACAGGCAAAGGGTCAAGGGAGGGCACCAAGAGCTATGACCTGATCGAGGGCTTGGCCGTAGCAGACACAGCTTTCATTTAATGAGTCAGCCAGAGTTGAGTGAAGCCGAAGGTGGCCCTGGGAGACCACCCCTTCTAGCAGCTCATTTACTCCCCAGACTTACAGGGTGGTGAGTGTTCTTGTCACCACGGCTTAGAGAGCTAGCATGGTTATGCTAGTGAGCAAGGCCATCAGAAGCTTAATTTGTGTGCTCTGAGGCCTGAGAAGAAATAACAAGAATCCTCGTTTCCGTGCCCTTCCTAAGGTAGGCATCTCAGGAACGATGAGGGCACCAATCACCCTTCAGGGATCCTCACCTGCCCTCCATGTGACCAGGCCCTCCAGCCTCTAGGCTGACCCTTCCCTGATGGAGAGGAGAAGGGTTTTCTTTATTAAGTGAGATTATGGGGGCTTTTGACCTAGGGAAAAGAACCCCTGATTTGGCATAGAGGAGGCAAGAGAGAGGTCTAGAACATCTGATAAATGTTAGTAAATAAATCAGAACATAAGACACCATGACACCTGGTTTTTGTTTGGTGGGTTTCTTTACTTTTTTTTTTCTTTTTTCTTTTTTTTTTTTAGACAGTCTCAAGCTGGGTAGAGTACTGTGGCATCACGGCTCACAGCAACCTCAAACACTTGGGCTTAAGCCATTCTCTTGCCTCAGCCTCTCAAGTAGCTGGGACTACAGGCGCCCCCCACAATGCCCAGCTATTTTTTTGGGTTTTGTCATTGTTGTTTGGCAAGCCCACACTAGATTTAAACCCACTACCTCTGGTGTATGTGGCTGGCGCCCTAGCCGCTTGAGCTACAGGCGCCGAGCCTGGTGGGTTGGGTTTCTTTAATAATGAAAAGGCTTGTTTATTGCTGTAGATTGTTGTTTTTCTCTTTGCTGCCACTGCCTGCCCTCCCAGCTTATTCCTTCATGACCAAATCCCAGGAGCTCTCCAAAGACAAGTATTTCCCAGAGAACAGGACTCCAGACTTCCTGGTGGGCTGCTGCTGGTCCTGCTGTTTCAGTAGACAGTGGGAGAGCCAGGAGCCTCCCTGGGCTGGAGGTCAGCAGGGCTTATATTGGCTCCTGGAAGAGTGGTCCCAGAGAGGCTGGCTGAATGGTCATCAGCTGTGCTTTTTATCAATTCTGTTACCCAGACAGGGTTAAAAGGGATAGCCTTTTAACCATATCAGTCAGAGGGCACATCCTCTCCTTTGTTTCCTTTGCCAGCTGGCCAGCATTCTTAAGCTTGGACCAAACTCTTCCTTTCTCTAAACTTCCTCTCTTCCCTGCCCTGCGCTGCTTGCCAGAAAGGCTTAGGGAGTGCTTCCTCTTCCTTTTGGCACCCCTTATAGAAGTCACCAGGCCTGTTTTCCTGTCATGTCCTGGTTTCAAACATTGACCTTGTGAGATAAAGTAACAAGGTTAGTATTGGAGTGTGCTTTATATTGCATGCTGCCCCCACCCGGGGTAAATTTTTTTTTTTTTTGTAGAGACAGAGTCTCACTTTATCACCCTTGGTAGAGTGCCATGGCATCACACAGCGCACAGCAACCTCCAACTCCTGGGCTTAGGCGATTCTCTTGCCTCAGCCTCCTGAGTAGCTGGGACTACAGGCGCCCACCACAACGCCTGGCTATTTTTCTGTTTTGCAGTTTGGCCAAGGCTGGGTTTGAACCCGCCGGTGCCCTACTCGATGAGCCACAGGCGCCGCCCAAGGTAAATGTTTTGTATGTATTATTTCATTCACTCTCCAAACCATTCTATGACGGTACTACTGTTATTTTTTTTTTTTTGAACTCCCTCTTTATAGAATGAAGGTACTACTATTAATATTCCCATTATTCAGATTAGAAAACTGAAACACAGTTGGGCGTGGTGGCCAACGCCTGTAATCCCAGCACTGTGGGAGGCTGAGGAGGGAGAATTGCTTGAGCTCAGAAGTTTGAGACTTGCCTGAGCAAGAATGAGACCCCAACTCCTACAAAAATGAAAAACCCAGCCAGGCACCTCGGTGAGCTCCTATAATCCAAGCTGCTCCTGGAGGCTGAGGCAGCAGAATGCCCACAGCCTGGAGTCTGAGGTTGCAGTGAGCTATGACACCATTGCACTCTGCTCAGGGCATAGGGTGGGGCGCTGTCTCAACAAAAAAAAGAAAACTGAAACGCAGAGAGCCAAAGTTACTTGCCTCCTGTAAGTTGCAAGTGATGGAGCCAGGAACCTAGTTAGGATTATGTGACTATAGGACCTGACCTTGAACTACACTTTTTTTTTTTTTTTTGAGACAGAGCCTCAAGCTGTCACCCTAGATAGAGTGCTATGACATCAGAGCTCACAGAAACCTCCAATTCTTGGGCTCAAGCTGGTCTCCTGCCTCCGCCTCCCAAGTAGCTGGGACTACAGGCGCCCGCCACAACGCCCGGCCATTTTTTGGTTGTAGCCCTCATTGTTGTTTGGCGGGCCCGGGCTGGATTCGAACCCACCAGCTCAGGTGTGCGTGGCTAGCGCCTTAGCCACTTGAGCCACAGGCGCCAAGCCCCTGAACTATACTCACTCCTAGCACTTGTGAATCTTCAGACTCTTGAGTGCTGGCAGGAATCTCAGTCCAATGCCAACTACAAGGTGAACTGCAGTGAGTGCCACCAGTCAGTCAGCACACTGGCAGTTAAAGGAGAGAGGCTATCCCTTTGTCTCTGGGACAAAGTCAGCTTAGCTCCAGGTCAGTCCTCATATGTTATGAGAATATCAGGGCCTCTCCTAAATTTGGGAATTGACCAAGAAAGCACAAGCCTGGTTCAGATGGTCCTACATAAGAAAGGGCCATGTTGCTGCTCCAGAGTGGCACTTGTTTTAAAGGACTATTCTGTTCATAAAAACAAGTTCCCAGAAGTGTTGGGGTAGATTGCAGTAGGCTTAGTGTAGAACTGTTTTTATGAGGATGCTGGGTTTTCTGAGGGCATTCCTCAGACCCCATGTCTGTGGCCAGAGGCACGCATCACCCCCACCCCTCAGACATCTTTACCATCCTCTATCTCTGGGCATCAGAGCTGGTCAGGCCCATGTTACCCATGAAGAAGAGAGATGTGTCCTGATGCCTATGGCCCAGAGAACCAAGAGAGTTCTTGGTCCCTAGGTGTGACTGAACCTACAAATGGTCCCAGGCTTGTCCTGCAGCGCCCCCTCCTGGAGGAAGGCAGCAAGATCTCCCCAGACCTGTTTCCTGAATCTCAGGGTGCTACCAACTCTTCTTGGGTCAAAGTAAAGTTTTTACAGGCGAGCGAAAATGCAATTAGCATTTCCCTTGGGATACAGCAACCTGAAGAGAATTTGCATAATGCTGTTGCTTATTCTCTAACCTCCAGCCAAATCTAGGCCTCATTTTCTTTTTTTTTTTTTTTTGAGACAGAGCCTCAAGCTGTCACCTTGGATAGAGTGCTATGGCATCACAGCTCACAGCAACCTCCAATTCCTGGGCTCAAGTGAGTCTCTTGCCTCTGCCTCCCAAGTAGCTGGGACTGCAGGCGCCTGCCACAACGCCTGGCCATGTTTTGGTTGCAGTCGTCATGGTTGTTTGGCGGGCCCGGGCTGGATTCGAACCCGCCAGCTCAGGTGTACGTGGCTGGTGCCTTAGCCCGCTGAGCCACAGGCCCCGAGCCAGGCCTCATTTTCACCCATACAGTGGTAGCTGCTTTCTCACGTCCCTGCCCCAGTGTCCCCATTCCCCATCTGCCCTTCACACTGCTGCACAGGTGACCTCTCCAAAATGTCAGGCCAAGATTCCCCTGTCTACTTGCCCTAAACTTGCCCAACCTCACCTGATGGCCATGCCCTCTGCTTCAGCCCTCCTGCCTGGGGGTGGCATCTTCCATACTCTGTCTGGAAGATACCAGCTCTCCTTGGCAGTCAGCTGGGGGTTTGCCTGATCATCACTTCTTGCCTAGGTGAAGTGGCAGCCACCTCCACTGCCCTTCAGTGTGGCATTTCTGTGCTACTTTCTGTCACGTGGGTTACAACTGTCTTTGGGACTAGACTGTGGGCTCAAGGGTGTGTCCCTATATCACATCCACCTAAAAGCCCCCATGAAAGGTGCCAAAGTAAGAAGACTAAAGTGAAGAGTGGAGGAAGCTAAAGAAAGGGGCAAGTAAGAATCTGAAAGGCTGAGACCATCTGAAATTCACAATCGTGTGGGGCCCCTGGAAAAATGGCCTGAAGGTCACTGGAGGGTGAGGTGGGCAGACCCAGGTGGCAGCAGTAGGATGAAAATCAGCATGGTCTCAGACTGTTCCCTTCTTTGAAAGGTCACTCAGATGCTTAATGGCCCCATGGCAAGTGTAGGGTGAGGACATTTATTCCTCTTTCTGCCTACAAACTTCTCTGGGGGTGATTTGACCACTCTAGCTGATACTGTCCACAGGGGCCATGCAAAAAGAATCTTGTCTATAGGGATGGGCACAGATTCTTCAGAGACAAGGACCCTTCAAGATCACTGAACTTGACCTCACTTTATGACTGAAAAAGCACAGACAACACGCTGGGACCTGAGAGTCCCTGTCCTCTTCTAAGTTGTGTAGAATCTTCTTCCCAGCCTCGTTCTTTCTTTCTTTCTTTCTTTTTTTTTTTTTTGAGAGACAAAGTCTCACTTTGTTGCCCTCTGTGGAGTACTGTGGCGGCACAGCTCACAGCAACTTTCTGTCCTTGGGCTTCGGTTATTCTCTTTCCTCAGTCTCCCGAGTAGCTGGGGCTACAGGCACCCGCCACAATGCCCAGCTATTTTTCTGTTTTTTGCAGTTTGACCTAGGCTGGGTTTGAACCCCCCACCTTCGGTATATGGGGCCGGCTCCCTACTCGATGAGCCATAGGTGCCCCCCTTCCTTTTTTCTTTTCTTTTCTTTTTTTTTTTGAGACAGAGTCTCACTATGTTGCTCTCTGTAAATTGATATGGCGTCACAGCTCACAGCAACCTCAAACTCTTGGGCTCAAGCGATTCTTTTGCCTCAGCCTCCCAAGTACCTGAGATTACAGGGGCCCGCCACAACTCCTGGTTATTTTCTTTTTTTGTTGCAGTTGTCATTGTTGTTTTAGCTGGCCCGGGCCAGGTTCAAACCCACCTGCCTAGGTATATGTGGCCAGCACCCTAACCATTGAGCTACAGGCGCCAAGCTGCAGCCTTTTTCTCAATTCAGGCATCATATCTGGTGAATCACAAAGCTTAGAAAAGGAAAAATGTTTATTTCCAATGAGCCCAAGACCCCAAGTAGGAGCAGGTGCCAAATTCCCCCTTTCCACCTGAGGGCCTGGGTCAATCGGTGGTTGCCCTGTTTCAGGCTTGGCAGAGGAACCACCAGTGAAATGATAGTCACTTGTACTGAGGAGAGAGGGGAGGGACAAGTGGAGCAGCACAGACACTCAGCATCTTGTCAATGTCCACCTGGGTTGACTTATCCACCTCGGCCTTGAGGTGGCCAGTCACCCCAAAGTTGGACAAACCCCCAGGCTCCTCTCTAGTCTCTTCTCCTAGGGGAGCCAGATCATGAGTGGGGGGCACTAAAATACTAGGACAGGGCAATGCAAGGCCTGAGCCCAGCTCACCTGCCATGGGCAGCAAGGCCTGCAGTTGCTCCACACCTGCCTCCTCGGGAATCAGGGCCAGCTCTGACTCAGCCTCCACCTCGTCCTTGGCCACCCTGTCCCCCTCCACTGCCTGGTTCAGCTCAGGGTTGCAATAATTGATGTACTGGTACAGAGGCCGTAGGCGCTGGGCCTTTCCTGCAAGGACCCAGAGCAAAGCAGGAGCTGGAGCACCGGGCTATGCCATGTTGGGCACATCAGGCAGGGGGAGAAGGGAAGGCCCAGGGACTGCCACTCACGCTCCAGGCCCAAGGCCTCTGAGGGTGCAGATACTGTGCAGGCCACAGCTGGGAGCATGGGAGCCCCCAGACTCTTGCGCTTTTTGGCTTTTTTGTGCTGTTTAGCAGATGGTGAAGGCTCACTCTGGCTGCCCTCTGGCTCCTCCTTCTGCAGTGGCAGCCCCGGTGGCAGGTCAGCTTCGGTCCTAGGATGGGTATGGTGGCTAGGCCCTAGGAGGCTAAGGGACCAGAGCCAGGGACAGGAGGCCTCAGGAACCAGCCTTCAGCCCCTGGCTCCTGTAACCTGAACCTAGAGAACAAATCTACCTGTCCACTACCCTGGGGCTACCTACCTGTCCCTTGCCTAGTTAATGAGGGCTCAAGCCCAACAGCAGCCAAGAGCTCAGGTGACCTCAGTCCCCTACAAGACCCTAAGGCTCCCCCTCTCTCTGTGCTCCCTACACAGGACTCTTGATGAACAGAAGAGGTGGATGGTGATAGTGGTGGCAGGAGACAAGAATGTGACCTGCAGGACTGCAGGATTTAAGAATCCTATTAGAGTGTAAGCCCCACCCCCACCTGCAGCTCCTTCCTTCTGAAAATCTCCTTACTTGACTGGCTTCCTCTTCAGGCAATGGCTGGGTCTCACAAGGGAGGCCGCCGGCCTGGGGCCTCTCTCTTCTGGTGCCTCCCCCTCTGCCTTGAGCCTCTCCTCCTCCTGCTTGAGTCTCTCCTGTTGCTCTGGCTCTGAGGCTGTACCTGTTGGACACTTGTCCTCCCCCTCAGTCTTGCAGGCTTCATGCGCTGGCACCAGGCACTGGTTTCCCGTTACTAGACACTAGAGGTGACACATAGGTAATTGGTCACCATGGCCAGGCAAAGGACATAGGGATCAATCATTGGATGTTCAACATTGACCATCACCATAGGGCACCAGACCACACGCCTCCCCACCTAAGGCCTGTTTGGCAGTTAAAGTGCAGCCCCCTAGAGCGCCGCGGCCAAGTGTTTGAAGGCTGGACAGCCAGACATCACCTCAGAGGTCTGAGGGCAGCCACTGGGCACCTCTGGGAGCTGCGCAGGCCCCATGGCCTCCTGGGTCCCTGGCTGCTTTTCAGCCCCTGCTGAGGCCATGGCAACGCGGAGTCAGTGAATCCTCGAAGATGCTTAGGGGGAAAGAAGGGCCCTAAGGGGCTGGACTGGTGGCCTCCGCGCTGACTCGGGTGACTGGCTGGGGGGGTGGGGTGATGGCAGGGCTGGCAAGAGAAACTGTTGCTCCGCCCACCCTCGGCTGAACTACAAGTCCCACAGGGCCTTGCGCCACGATTATTAACCCTTGACCTCGGGGGCGGAAGCCACCGTTGCCTAGCAATAACAACTCCAGTCGTTGGCGGCAAAGCTTCTCAAGTGAGCCCCTGCCCGAGCGTTGTGGGGGAGGGGTCGCGAGCTAGAAGGGAAGTGAACTGCGGTCCGACGTCTCGGAAGCGGCAAGTGCAGGTCGTGGCCCGGGGGCGGGGAGGGGACCGGGAATGGAGGGCACAGCCAAGGATCAGGTCCGGGTCCAGGGAGGAGGCGCGTGACTGGGGGAGGGGCTCCGAGGTGGGAAGCGCACAGCCGGGCGGGTCTCGGTGCACCGCTGCAGGGCGCGACAACAGCATGTGCGAGGGCCCGTCCCGCATCTCGGGGCCCATCCCCCCAGACCCTACTCTCTGCCCTGATTACTACCGGCGACCCGCCTCCGGTGAGTTTGGGGGTACTGTGAATGTGTGAGTTTGGGGGATCGGTCCCCACTCCATCCCTGAGCGCCGGACTCCCCTCGGTCCCGCCCCACTCCGCAGCCTTAGGGCGCCTTGAGGGAAACGCACTGAAGCTCGACCTGCTGACCTCGGACCGGGACCTGGACGCCATTCCGTCCCGTAGCCCCCGCATCAGTCCCGGAGCCCGAGAGATCCTGGAGCGTGGCCGGCAAGGCGTGGTGGGAGTGCTGTTGCAACTCGGAGACATCTCCCTAGGTCCGGGGTCCTCTCTCAAGAGTAAGTCCTTGGGAGAAGGGGCAGCCAGGGAGCTGAGAACAAAAGCAGCCCCTCTTTCTTCCCTTACTCGGGCCCAGGCTTTGTCTCTCTGAATCTCAGTTTCCCCAACTAAAAAGAGGAGAAGGCTCAGCGCCTGTGGCTCCAAGCAGCTAAGGCGCCAGCCACATACGTCTGAGCTGGCGGGTTCGAATCCAGCCTGGGGCCGCCAAACAGCCGCCAAACAACAATTACGGCTGCAACCCCAAAAAATAGCCAGGTGTTGTGGTGGGCGCCTGTAGTCCCAGCTACTTGGGAGGCTGAGGCAGGAGAATCTCTTGAGCCCACGAGTTGGAGGTTGCTGTGAGCTGTGATGCCACGGCACTCTATCCACGGCCACAGCTTGAGGCTCTGTCTCAAAAAAAAAGAAAAAGGAGGAGAAAATATTCTACCTCCTTGCAGGAGTGGACTGAACGAAGATTGAATGAGGTAGTCCCCACCAACCCCTTGCTCTGCTTCCTGCATTTATATGTCAGCAGAACGCTTTTTGGATGCCTGTGCCTGCTGTGTGCCAGGCCCTAAACAGGGTTGACAGGCATGGGCATCATGGGGTGAGTGTGGGAAACAAGAAACAAGTGATGATCTGGGCAGTGCCTGTGGCTCAAAGGAGTAGGGCGCCGGAGGTGGCAAGTTCAAAGCCAGCCCCAGCCAAAAACTGCAAAAAAAAAGAAAAGAAAAGAAACAAGTGATGAGACAAATATAATATATGAGATTATGAATGGTCTGCTTTACTATAAAATGTAGAAAATAATGAGATGTATGTATTTACTATGTAGGGAGGGGAATAAGGTGATGAAGGGGGGGGGGGTTCTAACTTAGATGGAGGTATCCGGGGTCTCTTTCTATAGGGGGCAGGGTGTTGGATTACATGGGCCTTGTGTGCGGCAGAACCTGGCAGCATCTTTTCCCCAGGGAAAGACCTTAAGGACCATGAGAAGGAGAACCTGAGGCGGATCAGGGAGATCCAAAGACGCTTTAGAGAACAGGAGCACAGCCGGGAGCAGGGCCAGTCCAGGCCTCTGAAGGCTTTGTGGCGCTCACCCAAGTATGACAAGGTGGAGTCCCAAGTCAAGGCTCACCTACAGGTACCTGCCTTAACAGAGCCAAAAGTATTATCTGTTCATCTTGTTGGTCAACAAGCACTTATGCCCTGATTTGAGTTATGGGAAGGGAGGAACAGCACAGAGGACTGAAAGACACCTGGCTGGAGTGGGGGAGATTTCCTAGAAGTGATGATGACTGAACTGAACCTGAGGAGCAAGCAGGAATTAGTCAAGGAAAGAGCGGAAGAAAACAACCATAGAGATGGACCCTCACAGAAGGTCCTAAGACCAGTGAGAATGAGAGCAGTGGGGATGTTAGGTACAGTTTACTATGAGGTCAGAAGAGCACAAGGTTAGACCAAGAAGTCAGCTGGACCACCTAAAGGGCCACATAAGCCAATTTTCAACCTTTAGTGGTTGAAATAAAGGACAGTGGGAGGGGTGAGGTATGGCTGAGGTCTTGGGTAGATATTGGCACCATTCCTTTATGGGGGAGGACTCAGGAGGAAGAGCAGTGAGAAAAGATGAGGGCACATGTGAATGTGTTGAGGCAGAAAAATTTGTGGGGTTCCAGGGAATGGGACTGTGTCTAGAAGTGGATGAATATTTGAATCTGGATCTCAGGAGTGAGATACAGGAGTTATTGACAATCAGGTTGATGACAATGAGACCAAGGAATTGACCTCTAGATTTGAGGCCTTGGAGACCATCCATCAGTAAAATTGGAGGCAGGGCTATAGCTAGGAAGCTTGGCTAGGAAGGAGAAGAAAGAGTGGTAACTGGACCAGGACTGAGGTGTCCTGGAGGAGGAGAGGTGGTTTGTTGTTTTCTTTCTTTTTTCTTTTCTTTTTTTTTTTTTGTAGAGACAGAGTCTCACTTTGTCACCCTTGGTAGAGTGCTGTACAGTTACAGCTCACAGCAACCTCCAGCTTCTGGGCTCAGGCGATCCTCTTGCCTCAGCCTCCCAAGTAGCTGGGACCACAGGTGCCTGCCACAACACCCAGCTATTTTTTGATGCAGTTTGGCTGGGGCCGGGTTTGAACCCACCACCCTACTCACTGTGCCACAGGAGCCACCCTTTTTTTTTAAATTTTTTAATTATTTTTTGAGGCAGAGTCTCACTCTGTTGACCTCTGTATAGTGCTATGATGTCATAGCTCACAGCAACCTCAAACTCTTGAACTCAAGCAATTTCCCTCAGAACTACACCTGGGCTATGTCTTTTTTTTTTTTTTTTCTTTGCGGTTTTTGGCCGGGGCTGGGTTTGAACCCTCCACCTCTGGCATATGGGGCTAGGCCACCGCCCTACTCCTTTGAGCCACAGGCACCGCCCAGGTTTGTTGTTTTCTTAAGGATGTGAGAGACTCACATATTTACATGCTGATGAGAAGTACTCTTTCAGGAGGGAAGAGGTCTTAGGGATGGAAAAGTCACGAAGAAAGGTCCTGAGGGATGGCTTGAGCCTAGGAGGAAAGGTCCTGAGGGATAGCTTGAGCCCAACCACTGAGTGAGACCCTTCCCCCCTCTCCAACAAAAAGGAAGAGAAAAAGAAAGGTCCTGAGGGACAGAAGCATGGTCTTGTGGCTTCAGATTCTGACCTCAGCTGTGACTTATCTCTCTGTTGTCCCCTGCCCTCCAGAAGCCTGGCCCTGCCTCTGGGACAGAGTCTGCCCACTACCTGCGGGCCCACTCACGTTGTGGTCCTGGGCTCCCACCAGCTCGTGTCCCTGGTCCCCAGATAACCTCACCAAGTCCTAAAGCTAAGGTGAGAGAATGTAGGGGCAGGGATTCTGGTGGGCAAGGGTGCAGGAGCACAAACAGTACTGTCTGTCCCCATCGTGTTTGCCATGTCTTGCAGTGGCCAGGTCCAGGTGTGGACTTCATTAGTCACAACGTCCAAGCTGCCAAAAAGGCTCCCCGGCGGCATTCCCGATCACTGCAGGTCCTCACGCAGGTGCTGGAGCAGAAACGGCAAGCCCAGGAGCACTACAATACCACACAGAAGGGCCATGTGCCCCGTTAGTAGGTGCCACTACCCAAACCCAGGGTGAGGAGTGTCTGTGAACGGTGGGAACCAGCCTCTGCCCTGGGGTCATCAACCCTGAGCCTATGCCTCCACAGCTTGTTGGAGCGCAAGGATCTGTGGCGACGGGAGGCTGAGGCCCGCCAGCAAGCCCAGCCTGACCCTGCCATGCCCCCTGGCCACACTCGCATGCCAGAGAATGAACGACTTGAGACATTGAGCAATCTGCTGCACAGTGAGTACTTGGACAGGGATGGGGGGGTGGTTAGGGACCCCAATGGGGACCTTGAACCCCTGTCCAATAGTTACCATTCCTGGGCCTCCTGCAGGCCAGAACCAGCTGCTGCGTGAGCTGGTACTGCTGCCTGCTGGAGCAGACTCAATAAGAGCCCAGGGCCACCGTGCTGAGCTGGACCGGAAGCTGGCGCAGATAGAAGAGGCCATCAAGATCTTTTCCCGGCCCAAAGTCTTTGTGAAGATGGATGCCTGAGCCCTTTTGTCAGGGTGGTGGTGGGAGGTCCACATAGAGGATTGCCATGTGACTGCAGAGGCAGGGTCAGGCCCCATCATAGAGCAGATGTCCAACCAAAGACAGGAGCAGTGTGGTGGGTAGTATCCCCAGAGCACTCTTCCCAGCCACCAGTGGCTATAGAAGGGCCATCCCAAACTTTTAACTCTTTCATCAAAATTAAACCTTTTGTACACAGTGGAGTTTGTTTCTGTAAGAGGTTTTCTTACCCTAGAAATGCCATATCCAGTGGCCCTCCTGCTTTTTGATTGCAGGAAGGTCTCCCTGTTAACATTCTTGCCTCATATTCAGAGCAGAAGGCAAGCTTGCGGGGTCATTAGAGGCTGGGGCTTCAACACAGAAGTACCATGACTGCATTTATAGAAAACCTTTAATGTTCCCCAGGGTGAGAGAGCCCTGTGGGCAAGCTAAAAACTTCCCACTATGAAGTTCCTGCCATGTCCCAGTAGCCTGGAATGGCAAAGGGCTGCATCCTTGCCTGTCATAGGCTGAAGCCACTACCATCTCCTCGCATGCTATTCCCCCAGCTAGAATTGGCCTGCTCCTGGTCATCCAGGGAGGACATAGAGCTGTGGGCACCAGGAGGTAGACAGCCAGGATGTAGTTCCCAGTATGGAGGCTCCTGAGATAGCCCATTGGGACAGGAAGGCTGTCGGTTTTCAGAGACCAGGTCGCTGCTGTCTTCATCGCTGTCAGGCTCAGCAGGCCCAGGCCCTGCAAAGGGAGGCCTTATGCGACGCCCAGATGCCCCACGCACCACATTATTGCGCTGGTTGGCAGGCTTGACAGTGACGATGAGGTTATGGCTGTTGGCCACCATCATATCTGTCACTTGGTCCAAGGTCTTCCCAGCCACCTCAATGCCATTAACCTCAAGAATCTCATCACTAACTGCCAGCAGCCCTGTGCTCTCAGCCAGGCCCCCACGTACCAAGCGGGATATGAAGATGCCTGGAACCCGCTCCAGGCCCTGGGGAGCTACACGCACACTCATGCCATCGCGGATGTAGAAGCCCAAGGGGCGGTCTGAACCATGCTTGTGCAGCCGCACTCGTCGGTGGGTCTCAGGCAGTAGGTCCACATCTATGACTGAGGAAACCTGGCGGAAATCTTGGGGCAAGCTGATTAGCAGGGGTGGCCGGGTGCGCAGAGGTGCCACTGGCCTCAGTAGGAGCCCTTTCTTACGACGCTGCAGAGAGTTGGAAGCAAAAGCCAGGCCACTGGAGTCAGCTGCTGCTGTAGGAGAGGGGATGTGCTGAGATCAGAGACCCTTCTCTCCCACTTAAGCCCTTTAAAGGGAAACTGTACCTATGTCCTACCACATGGAGGTCAGGCCAAGGGCAAGGAATGTAGAGGGTGAAGCTTGGGCACCCCGCATATAAACTAACCCATGTAGACCTGCCCTGTCACCTTACCCCACAGAGGTTGCCCACTGTACCCCATCCTCACCCCGCTTCTGCACCAGTAGGCGCAGTGGCGGGGGCCCACTGGCCAAGGCTCGGTGCAGGCTGTCGTCGTTTGTGAGAGGCAGCAGGTCGCCGTGAGCATCCGTATAGCCCAGTAGCACGTCCAGGCCTGGAATCTGGTGCACAGCACGCAGCAACCGTGAGAACTCTTGGAAGCCGCTCACCGAAGCGCGGGGTAGCGCGAAGCGTCGGAACTCAGCGTCAAACTGGAGATCAGAGATGGGGGGAAAGGAGGAGTCAGGACAGAACCTGTATCCTTTTCTCACCACAGGTCCAAGCCTGGCAGAGGTGGGAGAAAAGGGCAGCAGCAAAAGCTTCAGCCTTAAGCCCAGACCTCAGCTCCAGTGTAAGGGATTCTAGCCAAGGTCTTCTCCCTGCCCTCCAGGTACCCAGTCCACAGAGGGGCTCTGGAGGCCAGCAGTGGAATGAAGGATGGGGACGGTGAATAGAAGAGGAGAATGGGATCCAGAGGATGGAGAAAAGAGATGGTGGGGACCCAGGAGCCAGGAAGGGAAGAAGGAATTGGGAGCACCTAGGGCCAAAGCCGGGGCCAGGGTCGGAGGAGCCCTTACTTTGCTCTTCACCTCGACGATGCTATCCGGACTGCGCGCCGGAGTCCTCTGCGGCTTGGCCATGGCGGGGTTGGGCGGGCGGAGGGATAAGCACTAGCCTGCCGGCCGAGGCGCAGGTGCACAGCCCCGCCGGCCCGCCGGCGCCGCCCCGCCCCTGATGGTAGCATTAGTCCCGCCCCCCCATCCAGACCATGACGTCGAGAGGGCAGCGACGTAAAGTGGACCGCGAAGTCCACGTTTCCTAGGAAACGGAGATGAGAGTGAAGAAGAGTCTTCCTCAGCTCTTACGTCATTACGCTATGATCTGCGCTACCCCGGAGTCCCGGGTGGAGGGACTCAGCCAATCCGAGGGAAATAGAGGGAAGTGACATTTATTGATCGATATGTGCTGTTATTCCCATTTGCCTTACAAGATAAGAAAACTCAGTTATGCTAAATGTTTGCTGAACCCCTCGGAGTCACGCAGCGTTTAAGTGAATTCAAGGCAACTCGCTCGTGCCACACTCGACCGCAGCCTCTGGCCCTCGATCCCTCTCCATCTTGGCCAGCCCTTGCTCCCTTCCTTCCCGATCCCCCAGGAATCTCGACGAACTGCCCAAACGCAGGGCAGCTGCTCAGAGTGATAGTCTATAAGAGTAAACTGGACAGGACCCAGGCCACCCGGCAAATGTCTTACACACCAGCGCCCAGCCAGGATGTTCTCCTGCGCACGCGCGAGCGCGCTCATGGGCGGGGCCGCAGCGTCAAGTCCTGCCCAACCGTCACGCGCTTCCTTTTCCGACCAAAGGCTGGGCAGCAACGCCCTCAGGAAAGCCGGGCCAGCGGAGTTAGTTAGGTACAACCGCGGGAAATGGCAGGTGCAGGGAGCCTTGTCCTGCGGCCCTGGATTCGAGAACTGATTCTGGGGTTAGACGCACTCTCAACTCCACGGCCCGGGCAGCTACTCGAGGTGAGTCCCCACCTAGGGCCGGGAGACCGGGGTGGAGGCCTAGGGTGGTGGGGTTGACGCCCGTCGCCGCTGTCAGGTCCTGCAGGAGACCGAGGCCCCGGGCCAGTTTGGCCCCCCTGACGCGTCCGACGTAGGAGCAATGCTGCTTGTGTCTGATGGCACCCACAGTATCCGATGCTTGGTGACGCAGGAAGCCCTGGACACTTCGGACTGGTGAGAGAGGCGCCGCGGGACTCCGGGACATCGGAGTCCAGCGGGAGTGCGCGAGGTTTGAGTACTAGGAGGGGGAGAGGCTTGTGCCTCTGGCAGGTGGCGCTTATGTTCCAGCGGGATGAGTTAAGAGAGTCGTGCTCGCTACAGGGAGGAGAAGGAATTCGGCTTCTACGGGACAGAAGGCCGACTGCTGCTGCTGCGGGACTGCGGAGTGCGCATCCAGGTTGCTGAAGGCGGCGCGGTGAGTGGTGAAGCTGGTATGAGCAGGCTACTGGACACCTGGCTCTTCGTGTCAGCTCTTGAGATCCGCCCCTGAACTCATTCCTCCAGCCCGCAGAGTTCTACCTCCAGGTGGACCGTTTCAGTCTGCTGCCCACAGAGCAGCCCCGAGTACGGGTGTCTGGTTGGTAAGTGATGCCTCCACCCTCCAACAGCTCTCCCCAACACCTCCCCCGCCCCCCCTCCCGTTGGCATTGGCGTAGGCCTTTAGGGTGGTATGCCTTGGGCCCCAGATCACATGACTCCCTGCTATGCTCCTCTTTTTTTTTTTTTTTTTTTTTTTCCTCCAGCAACCAGGACTCAGATGTTCAGAGAAAGCTCTATGACTGCCTTGAGTGAGTCTGGGATTGGGTTCTGAGGCCAGTGTGGTCTGCTCAGGGGATGGCAAATCTGGGTAGATAGGCCTCAGAATGGCTCCTGAGGCCCATCTACTCTGTTCCTATAGGGAGCATCTTTCAGAGTCCACCTCCCCCAATGCAGGTACTGGTAGACATTGATGAGTGGCCCCAGTTCCTTATAGAGTGATCTCTCTAGCCTTAACCTCTGCTTTCCTACCCTTTACCCTAACCTTCCTTCTCTTTGAAATTAAAACCCATTCCCTGCCCCCAGGCCTATCACTATCCCAGCTTCTGGAGGAGGTGCGGGAGGACCAGGAGCATCAGGGGGCACTAATGCACCTGGCTGAGAGCTGCCTGCAGCTGGCAGGCCCTTGCACAGCAGCCCCTCTCACCCGCTGGGCTACCTTACGCTGCGGGGTCACGGTCAGTCTGGGGCTTTCCTTGGGAGATGTCAGGGTGAAGCATTGAGCAAGGGCTGGGCTGAGAGTTCATGTCCCCACAGGGAGAAGCTGTTTACACTGTTCCTAGCTTATTACTGCACATATCTGAGAATGACCAGCTAATTCTGAGTTCTCTGGCCTCTGTTCAGGGGGCATATGGTAAGGAGGACTGAGAAGATAAGTGGGGGGGGGGGGGAATACCTGAGGCCCAAGGTCCACAGTGCTGATAAGCCTTCCCTGAATCCCCAGGCCCTGAGCTGCCCCCACCAGAGCCAGCTCTGCAGGACCTATCTCTGACCCTGATCTCTCCTTCTTCCTCACCCAATTCCTCAGGTGAGGCGGTGCTGAGGCCACTGCTGTCAGTCAGGTTCCCAGTTCCACAGGGTGCTATGAAATGGTGCACAGTAGGTGGGGGAGGAACACAGTCCCTGCATCCATGCCCAAGCTCAGGCTACTCAGCTGTCTGAGCTGAGTGGGCTGTGCTCACAGCGAATCCCTTTCTCCCCAGGAACCCCTGCCTTTTCTAGCCACATGCCAACAGAGGAAAGTGGTACCAGCATCAGTCTTCTGTCTTCCCTGTCCATGGCTGTTCCAGACCCTGGACAGAAAGGCAGCTTCCGGCCCCTACCAGCCATCTGCCCAGCCCCAGGACCCCAGCCCCCCAGCCCCTCACACCCCAGCAGTTCATGCAGCTCCTCATTCCAGAGCTGCACGCCCAGTCTCTTGCCCATTGGCCATGTCCCCAGTTCACACCCGGCCCATATAACCAGGGCCCAGAAACCTAACCTGGAGTTCAAGGAGCTGGGGTTGCCCCCTAAGAATAGGCAGCCTTCTCCAAGGACCACTGCCCCCAAAGATGTCCAGGACCTTTGCCCTGTCTGGGTGAGCATAGTCCCTCTACAACTAGAGAATAGAATGAGGAATGGGAAAGGCCTGGGGTAGAGCTGGTAGGGGAGCAGGGGTAGACTTAGATAGGGCTGAGAGGTCCTTGTTCGGCCCTTCCCAGACAGCATACCCCTTTCAGGACCCCCCAAAGAGGCATCGTGATGGTTCTGACTTCCAGTATGAGTATGAGCCACCTTGCACCTCCCTCTGCACCCAGGTCCAAGCTGCCAGGTGAGTGCCTGGGGCTGCTGCATTCTATTGGTCACCAGCTCCTGGCTATATTGACCTACAGCCATGGTTTCTTCCCAGGCTTCCTCCCCAGCTCATAGCTTGGGCCTTGAACTTGTTGATGGAGCCAAAACCAGTATCTGAGCTGACTCAGGTGTGAGGGTCATGCGGGCACACTAGAGGATGTGCACACACAGATTCATTACTGAGAGTGGACAAATAGTGCTGCACATACTGTTTCCTTTGAGTTTTTTAATAAAATAATCTCATGCGGCAGGAGAAGATCAGGGGTCGGGGCCGCCGCCTCTTTGGTCTGTGGCTGGGGAGGGTGGGCTCCGCTCAGGGCTGGAGGGCTCTGTGGGTTGTGGGGGCAGAGACTCAGTTCCAAGACCAGATCCTGTGAGGGGAGAAGGAGAGAAGGTTGATCATGAATACTTGGCTGGGCTAAGTATTCTCGCCACCTATCCAAGTGTCCCTGACCCTCCTCTTACCTAGGCTTGGGGATGGGGGTGCCTCGAGCTTCGGCCTGCGTTTGAGGACCGGGGAGCGCTGTAGTCGCAGGGGCCGTTCTAAGGGACATTAAAAAAAGGCTTGGTAGTTTGCTAAGGGCTTGCTTTCTGGCCATCCCTGTCCCCTACCTTCAGAGTGTCCCCTATCCCCTGCATCCTCTCATCCCCAACACCGTTGCTCCTTGGGAGGTGGAACCAGGGCTAGTAGGAGGGGCTTGTTGTCAAACCCTTGCATCTGGCCTTCTGGGTCCGATTTTTCAAGCCCTCACACCACTGGTGGCCCCCTTCAAAGACCCAAGCCATCTAAGGAGCCCTGGAAGCCCACCCTCTCCCTTCTCTTCCTGCACTCAAGCACACATGGAGGTTTCTCCCTCACCAATAGGGGCCTGGAGCTGATCCTCGTGCACAGACACTGCTCGTCGCCCAGCTGAGAGAGGCTGTGGCCTCAGCTGGCCATCTGGGGGAGGCCAGGGTATCAGGGGATGGTCCCAACAGCTGTCCCCACTCTAGCCCTTGCCTCCCACCTTCCCGGTCCTCAGAGGGACCGTGTTCCCAGAAAAGATTCCTCCAGTCTCTAGCCCAGGATTAGGGTAAGGAATCTTAGGTGCCTACCTACCTTCATCCCTGGGACCCAAGCAAGGCTCTTCTGGGAGGCCCAGACTATCTGGGGAAGGGCTGGCTCTTCGGGGGCTTGGGCTTTGACAAGGGGAAGGGGGCCCTGGGCCATCCTGTTGGCCCCAACCACGGCCCCGGATCTCTGCATTCAGCTGCTGCCCCAGTGTCTTCCAGGTGGTGGACTCAGGCCCAGGACCCCCTGGGCCAGGTCTACATGACGAGTCTGCAGGAAGAAGAGTGTCACCCATGACTAAGGCCAGGCCTTGGAGATGGGTCTGAGCAATGATCTGACCCCACTCCCACCTTTCCCTGCACCTCGCCCCAGCACAAAGTGGCTCTCACCGGCAGATACAGAGTGGGTGCGGGACTTGATTGAAATGGGAGGGGCCTCCGTGGAACTGTCCATGATGTCACCTGCAAGGCAGAGCTGGGGACTCAGGCACCAGACTTAGAGGTGAGGCGAAGGAAAACCTACCCTCTCTCCCTCCTCTCCCAGAAAAGCAAGCACCTTGGGGTCTATGAGGACACCCCTCTCTTCCAAAATGTATGGCCCTACCCCAGGGTTCCACTTACCATCTGAGCCAGCTTTCTTAATCTCGCCATCTTTGCTCTGTAGGAAACAGGGCAATCAGATTCCAACCTGACTCTCCTACCAGCCTTGTCCAAAAAGACAAGAGCATTCTTGTTCTTATAACCCAACAGAAAGCCCATAGTACACTGGGTAGGAAAATGGCAAACTCTTAGAACTCAGTCTGGGCTGGTGGACAGCTGGCACACAGAAACATCCATATGCCCGCACATTCATAGACATATAGATAATGTGATTTCCTAATTCTGTGATGCACTTCCCACACTTTAATGTTTCTAAATTCAGGCTCGGTCTCACTTCATATGTGTTTTTCCTGAAAAGCTATCAAATGGATGGTACATAGGGTTATGGTTCTTAGTGGAGATTGTGATCACAGAGTAACAGCAGGGTAGCCATGGAAGGGAGTCAAGAAAGGCCCACAGGGAACTGCAGAGATGGCTGAAGAGGAACCTGGTGTAACCCATGATGCAGGGCAGGGAGGAGAATGTGTAGAGGATCTGATTTGTATCCAAGGGAAGAGGGCAGTGAGGGTTATGACCAGGACTGAGATACCCATACATTTTGAAGCAGGGTTAGGAGTCTCAACAGCAAGTCCTTCAGGGGCTTCATCCCAATACATTGTCTAAAGTACAGGTGACAAGATTCCTGTTAGGCCTACAGAGGAAGGACTACCAGGTCCAAGGAGGTGTTATCAGTGGGCAGAAGCCAAGAGGAAAGGTTGAATCTGAATCTGATGATTTTGAGGGGAGGGAATTGAACTACGTGCCAAGAGTCTCCTCCCTTCTCATCACCTACATCACCCACTGATTGCCATGTGCCACTTGTCCCCTCACTTTACACTTGTGTCCCCCCCCCAACTTACTTGCTTCCTCTTGCCTTCGGCACCCCCACTGCCTCGGCTTACTCCTATCCTCTGCAGCATCACTTGTACCCGCTGTTCAAAGGATGGAGCCAGCTCTGTGTCTCCCCGCTCCAGGGGCCGCCGCTAGGGACAGAGAAGCCTGAGTAGGAGAGAGCTTACTGCTCTGGCTTCCAGAAGAGCCTTCATCTCCTTATCACTAGGCCTACCTTGTCGGGTCTGGCACCCAGTGTTGCCTCTTCCTCCTCAGCAGGTAGCAGGATCATGGAGTAGGCCTTGCTATCCCTTGTGTAGCGTGGCCGACTCCTGCGGGCAGGATCAGGGCTGCTGGTGCCTCCCTCAGCCCCACCAGGCTCCTCACTACGGCTGGGACGGGTTGGTGGCCGCAGCAGGTCACCAAGTGTGCTTTTCCGGGTGCGGGGAGCTGCCACAGGGCTGGTCTCCAGATCAGGCCGTGGGCCCCGTGTTGAGCGAGGTTTCTTGAAGGCAAAAAGTGTACCCAGCTTCTTGCGCAGTGTACGGGGCACAGGAGCAGTGCCCCCCTCAGTGGCCGGGTCCTCCTCAGGGGCCCAGCTGTGGGGATAACCAGCAATGAGTAAGAAAGGCCATGGAACGTCCCACCCTCTCCCACCCCCTGCAACTGCCCCTCACTCACAGACGATCCTGCTGGATCAGTCTTTTAGAGAAGAATTCCTCTACACCCTCGTCCACGCGGGCACTGAGCCCATTCCCTTCCTGCGGCAAGGCTGGGGGCACCTGAGGGACACCATGGGGTCAGGGATCAATGCAACTGTAGCTTCTCCTCCTGTCCCTGTTCAGCAGCCTGACCTAGGTGACTCCAGGATCCTGGAGCTGAGGTGACTTTAGAGGGCTGTTGATAAAAGCCCTCCTGCTGTCCAGCTGCTAGGCAGAGATGCTGGATTTCCCACACTTCATCACCCGCTGCTGGCTCCAGCTCACACCCAGCCCACACCGTTCTTGTCCCACAGTATCCTCCATGCTCTGAACCACCTGGTCACCAGCAGGCTGGCACCCACTAGCCCCCAGGGTCTCACGTTCCCACCTGCCACCCCTTCTGCTCCAGTTTCCTGCAGTACCCCATACCCCACCCCCACTCCACCCTGCCTGCTGCCGGCTCAGTGGCGCCGGCTGCTGCGTCAGACCCTCTGGGGGGCCTCAAGCCCTCTTCTCCTTCACTCCTCCTACTCTTGTTCCACCAGTGACCCCTGCCCAGTCAGTACCTAGCCCACATCTCTCCACACACACCCGCCGGATGTACGGTGAACACAGGATTGTCCCCACTACGGCCCGCCTGCCCAGCATCTTTCAGTAACCCTGGGGAAGGCAGGGCAAGACGGACACCCTCTCTCACCCAACCAACGATGCACTGGGCCATCCCATGGTAGTGTCCTACACCCAGGCACACCCCAAAGAAAACCCACACACCCTTAGCTTCACATGGGCATAACCTGGGGTGTGGGATAGCCAGGAAAAGCCAGGATGTGACCACAGCAGCACGACCAGATGGCCTTGTGCCCTCACAAGCCACCACCTCTGACCGCCATCACCCTTGAGGAGCGACTGGGCCATCCACAGCCCTCAATCCCACATATTCTAGAGTAGGGGGAGAACGCTCACCTGCGGGCCCCCCGGAGGCGGACGGTGGTGGTACTGGCGGCGCGGCCGCGGCCGGGCCCGGGTTGGATGGCGCAGGGGCTGTCCAGCGGGTGGCAGGTCCATGCGAGGCAGCACGCCGGCCGGGGGGCCGGGGGCGGCAGGGCTCGGAGAGCCGCGTGCGGAAGGCCCCGCCTGTGGCTCCGCATCTTCCCCCGGAGCCGCCAGCTCGGGCTCCGGTTCCTCAGCAGCACCTGAGGGGAGAGCACCAGAAGAGCGCCGAGCCCCGAGCGCCAGCCCGGGGAGGTGGCGGCGGAGGCGCTGGAACGGTGGGGGACCCGCCCAGAGCGCGGGGAGGGGCCCGGCTACACCGCCCGCCCCCGCCCCTCCCCCCGTCGCTGTCCGTGGTGCTGAGCGCGGCCCCGAGCGCGCGCGGCTGCCAAGCATGCGCGTCCTGGGGGCAGGGAAAGGGGCGGGGGAAGCGAGCGGAGGTAGCGAGCGGAGGTGTCCTGGCAGCAGGTCCCGCGCCATGCTGACCACAGCAGACCTCAGCTTTGCAGGTTGCACAGGGCCTGGCTTGGCCCAGAGAAGGGTTAGAGAGTGCCTGGGGCAAGGGTGAATGTCCAAGTTCCTTTCCTCCAAAGCCCTGACTTACTGTGAATGGATGAGACCAGGTGAAAACCGTGGCTGGGTTCAGGCCATTTCCCAAAAGGACTGTCATCCTGGTGGGGAGGGCACAAACTCAGCCTGGAGTAGGGGAGCACAACTCCAGAAGAGATGCATTTCACCATCTACACTCCAGAGCAAGAAGAGAACAATTAAAATTCTGGGCCCAGAGTTCTGGGACCATTTACCTTCTTCTTTTCTTCCTTCTCCACATCCTCCTCCTCCTTCTCCTCAGGAAAGGCAAAACTTTCCAATTCCCCAGGCTCAAAGGAGATAGGCTCACCTCCATCCAGTGTGGGCAAGGTAGAGGGCATTGCCAATGCTGCTTGCTGAGCCAGACTCTCTACCTGTAATACCAGGCAGCCAAAGATGGGCAGACAGGGCCTCAGCCATGATCCCACTGGTGCCAAGGGAACCCAGAAATAGCCCTGGGCTACATGACCACAGAAGACATTACAGAGCCCATGCAAGACAGCCAGGACACTGTGTGTGTGGGTATGTGTACACACACAGCTCCCCCTCACCAGCCGGTCCCGAGCTGCACTCAGAGCTGCCAGAGCCTGAGCCACAATGCTCTCTGCCAAGGTCCCTGTGACTGACAGCCGCATGTCCCTGAGGGTGGGGAGAACAAAGGTTAATTGTCTGGCTTGGCTCTGCCCAGCCCTGCCCGACCCAGCTCCATCCAACTTACCTGAGCCTAGTAAAGGCATTTTGTAGCAGCTGTTCTGGCAGCAGCTCTGGGAAGCCCCTGGAGCCCACCAGAGCTCCCTCTAGCTGCTCCCTCCAGCCAGATCCCTGCAATGTCTGTGGGCAGAGGCTCCTTGTTGTATCCAGTGTGACCTGAGTAAAGTCCTGAGCAACAGTCAGAGCATGGTGAGTGTATGGCCAGGGCTCAGGCCACTTGGCTTGAGGCTCTCATCCCTACAGAATGTTAACTCAGGCTATCACAGTCAGGTGTAAGGGATATGGGTCAAGCCTGGCACATGGAAGTGGGGCTGGGGCATGAAAACCATCTCACCTGGATGTCTTGGCGGCAGACTTCACCCACCTGTCCAAGGAGACCCTCCAGCTTCTGCCGAAGCTGCCAGTGATGGCTTGGGGAGCTCCCAGCCTCATAGAGAATGGGGAGAATCTGAGGGCAAAGAAATTGAAAAGGAGTTTCCAATTGATCAGATTACCTGGGGAACAGTCCTCATGTGGGAGGGGGAGTGCTTACACTGAGAGAGAAGTTGGCATTTTGGATGGCATCCTCAGCCTGGTGCACAGCAGCTTCACCCTGGGGCCCAGCCCCACAGCCCAGCAGCTCCATGTGCTCCTGCACCGACTGACATAGTTCGTTCACTTCCTGAGGGGCAGCAGGAATCAGTCTCAGCCTGGTTCCCTAACAGTCACACTGACCCTGCCCACCTTCTTCCCAGGGTCTGACAGGGTGAGTGACAGGAACTCTATCTGTTCATGAAGAGAGAGCAGTGTCTCTTCCTTTGATTCATTTTAGGGACATTATGCAGGGTGACCATAAAGTTCATATTCAATTTAAATAGCAAACTATTTTAGGCACCTGTGGCTCATCGAGTAGGGTGCCGGCCCCATATGCTGAAGGTAGCGGGTTCAAACCCGGTCTCGGCCGAACTGCAAAACAGAAAAATAGCTGGGCCTTGTGGTGGGCGCATGTAGTCCCAGCTACTCGGGAGGCTGAGGCAAGAGAATCGCCTAAGCCCAGGAGTTGGAGGTTGCTGTGAGCTGTGTGACACCACGGCACTCTACCGAGGGTGATAAAGTGAGACTCTGTCTCTACAAAAAATAAATAAATAAATAAAACTTTTTTAAAAAAGTAAACTATTTTAAATTGCACATGAACTTTATGGCCACCCTGTATGTACTTCTTAGTGCCCAGACTAGGAAGGAAAGGAGGTGTAAGTCTTCTCTGCTTTAGGAGCTTAGTCTGTCCACTATCCATATAGAGGATGGACCAGGGGGTGGCAAGAAATGGAGGAAGTGGCCATGGAGGAAGGACCAGGGGGAGCAAGGGATATCTGGGGAGGGGCATGTTTGAGAGTTGGTCTAGAGGCAGGACCAAGAAGGGCTGTGAGGGATCCAGTGTGAACAGGAGTGATGTAGAAGAATGCCCAAACCTCTGTCCATAGCATTTGGTAGCTGTGGGCATCAGGGAGATTGGCTGAGCTCCCGAGTAAAGAATAGGGTTTATGGGAAATGCAGAGATCACTTGAAGATATGTAGAGTGTGAAGCCCTGCAGGATGTCTGGGTTCTGAGAAAAAAACCCAAACAGCCAATGCAATTCTAGTCTGTATTAATCAAAACAGCATGGTATTGGCATAAAAATAGAGACATAGATGTCTGGAAAAGAATAGAGAACCCAAAGATGAAACCAGTCGCACATAGCCAATCTGATCTTTGAGAAAGCAAACAAAGCATTCACTGGGGGAAAGAATACCTATTTACTAAATGGTGCTGGAAGAACTTGTCAGCCACATGCTAAGAGAATGAAACTGGACCCACACCTCTCACCACTTTCAAAAATTCACTTATGATGGATAAAAGATCCAAATAGAAGACACAAAACTATAAAAACCCTCAGAGATAGTATGGGAAAACTCTTTCTTTAAAATTTGAGACAGAGTCTCACCATGTCACCCTTGGTAGAGTGCCGTGGCATCATAGCTCACAACAACCTCAAACTTCTGGGCTTAAGCGATTCTCTTGGCTTAGCCTCCCAAATAGCTGGGACTATTGAGCCTGCTACAATGCCCAGCTATTTTTTGGTTATAGTTGTCACTGTTGTTTTAGCAGGGCCAGGCTGGCTTCAAACCCACCAGCCTTGGTGTATGCGGCCTGAGCCCTCACCACTGAGCTATGGGCGCTGAGCTATGGTAAAACTCTTGATCTTATTGGCCTAGAGAAAGAATTTATGACCCCATAGGCAACTGCAGCAGCAACAAAAATAAATAAATGGACCCGATCAAGTTAAAAAGTTTTTGCACAGCTATAAGGACACAATCTATAAAGCAAAAAGAAAATCTTCATAATGGGAGAAGATATTTGCCTGCTACACATCCAACAAAGAGCTAATCACCAGAATCTACCGTGAACTCAAGCATATCAACAAGAAAAAAAGCAAACAACCCCATTAAAAACTGGACAAAAGTGACATGAATAGAAACTTTTCTCACTAGGACAGAAGAATGGTCAATAAAGACATGAAAAAATCGGGCCAGGTTCGGTGGTTCACGCCTGTAATCCCAGCACTCTGGGAGGCTGAAGAGGGTGGACAGCTTGAGCTCATGAGTTAGACCAACCTGAGCAACAGTGAGACTCCCTTCTCTAAAAAATAGCCTAGCATTGTAGCAGGCACCTGTAGTCCCAGCTACTTGGGAGGCTGAGGCAAGAGGCTGGCGTAAGCCTAAAAGTTTGAGGTTGCTGTGAGCTATGGTGCCTCCGCACTCTAGCGGAGGCAAGAAAGACTGTCTCAAAAAAAAGGGTGAGTTGCGCCGGCCCCATATACTGAGGGCGGTGGTTTCAAACCTGGCCCCAGCCAAACTGCAAAAGTTTGAGGTTGCTGTGAGCTATGATGAGGCCATAGCTGCCACAGCACTCTACCCAAGATGACAGAATGAGATTCTGTCCAAAAAAAAAAAAAAAAAAGAAAGGCTTGGCGCCTGTGGCTCAGTGGGCTAAGACGCCAGCCACATACACCTGAGCTGGCAGGTTCGAATCCAACCTGGGCCCGCCAACCAACAATGACGGCTACAACCCAAACAAATATAGCCGGGCGTTGTGGCGGGCACCTGTAGTCCCAGCTACTTGGGAGGCAGAGGCAGGAGACTCACTTGAGCCCAGGAATTGGAGGTTGCTGTGAGCTGTAATGCCACGAAACTCTACCCAGGGCGACAGCTTGAATCTCTGTCTCAAAAAAAAAAAAAAAAGAAAGAAGGAAAGAAAGAAAAAGAAAAAAGGAAAAGAAAGACTCGGCGCCTGTGGCTCAAGCAGCTAAGGCGCCAGTCATATACACCTGAGCTGGTGGGCTCGAATCCAGCCCAGGCTAGCCAAAAAACAGTGATGGCTGCAGCCAAAAAATAGGTAAGCGTTGTGGCAGGCACCTGTAATCCCAGCTATTTGGGAGGCAGAGGCAGGAGAATCGCTTGAGCCCACGAGTTGGAGGTTGCTGTGAGCTGTGATGCCAGGGCATTCTATATAGGGTGACAGCTTGAGGCTCTGTCTCAAAAAAAAAAAAAAAAAAAAAGGCGGCGCCTGTTGCTCAAGGAATAGGATTTCGGCCACATATACCTGTTGGCCCCATATACCCCACATATAAACAAACAAAAAAAATAGCCAGGCATTGTGGCAGGCGCCTGTAGTCCCAGCTACTGGGGAGGCTGAGGCAAGAGAATCGCCTATGCCCAAGAGCTGGAGGTTGCTGTGAGCTGTGTGACACCACGGCCCTCTACTGAGGGCCATAGAGTGATATTCTATCTCTACAAAAAAAAAAAAAAGACATGAAAAAATTCTCATCCTCCCTAATTATCAGAGAAATGCAAATCAAAACCACTTTAAGATATCAACAACCCCAGTGAGAATGGCCCATATCATAAGTCCTGAAAGCAATAGTTGCTGGAGTGGATATGGAGAAAAGGGAACATTCATGCACTATTGGTGGGACTGTAAATAGGATAGCTCCTACGGAAAGAAGTATGGAGATTCTGTCAGTCCATCATGGATCATACTCAAAACTCGTCAGTCCTAGGACACAAATCAAACCTCAACAAAATTAAAATAACTGAAAAAAAGAAAGTCAGGCTGGCACCTGGGGCTCAGTAAGTAGGGTGTTGGCCCCATATACTGAGAGTGGCAGGTTGGAAACCGCCCTGGCCAAACTGCAACAAAAAAATAGCTAGGTGTTGTGGCAGGCACCTGTAGTCCCAGCTACGTGAGAGGCTGAGGCAGGAGAATCACCTAAGCCCAAGAGCTGGAGATTGCTGTGAACTGTGATGTCACAGCACTCTACCGAGGGTGTCACAGACTCTACCTAGACTCTGTCTCTAAAAAACAAAAAAAAAAAAAAAGGAAAAAACGAAAGAAAGCCAGGTGTGGTGGCTGAAGCCTATAATCCTAACACTTTGGAAAGCTGAGTTGGGTGGGTTGCTCAAGCTTGGGAGTTCAAGATCAGCCTGAGCAAGAGCAAGACCCTGTCTCTACTAAAAAAAAAATTAGAAAAAACTATCTGGGCATTGTGGCAGGTGCCTGTAGTTCCAGCTACTTGCAGATGGGGATGGAGCTGAAGCAAGAGGATTGCTTGAGCCCAAAAGTTTGAGGTTGCTGTGAGCTGTGGCACTTTACTAGGGGCAAGAAAGTGAGACTCTGTTTCCAAAAAAAAGACAGTTTACCACAGGGACATTTGCACTCAAATTTCCACAGCTGCCACAGCACTCTACCCAAGATGACAGAATGAGACTCTGTCCAAAAAAACAAAAAACAAAAAAAAAAAAAAAAAAGAAAGAAAGAAAAAGAAAAAAGAGAAAGGCTCGGCGCCTGTGGCTCAAGTGGCTAAGGCGCCAGCCATATGCACCTGAGCTGGCAGGCTCGAATCCAGCCCAGGCTGGCCAAAAAGCAATGATGGCTGCAACCAAAAAAAAGCCGAGCATTGTGGCAGGCACCTGTAATCCCAGCTACTTGGGAGACAGAGGCAGGAGAATTGCTTGAGCCCAGGAGTTGGAGGTTGCCGTGAGCTGTGATGCCACAGCATTCTACACAGGGTGACAGCTTGAGGCTCTGTCTCAAAAAAAAAAAAAAAAAAAGGCGACGCCTGTTGCTCAAGGAGTAGGGTGTTGGCCAATACACCTGAGGTTGTGGGTTCAAACTCGGGCCCGGCCAAAAACTGTAACCAAAAATAAAAAAGGAAATAAGTATGGATGGAGATTCCTCAAAGAACTAAAAGTAAACCTTCCATTTGATCCTGCAATCCCACTATAAGCACTTACTCTAATGAAAAAAAGACATTTTGGCTCGGCGCCTGTGGCTCAGCAGGCTAAGGCACCGCCACGTACACCTGAGCTGGCAGGTTCTAATCCAGCCCGGGCCCGGCAAGACAACAAGGAGGGCTGCAACCAAAAAAATGGCCGGGCGTTGTGGTGGGCGCCTGTGGTCCCAGCTACTTGGGAGGCGGAAGCAAGAGACTCGTTTGAGCCCAGGAATTGGAGTGAGCTGTGAGCTGTGATGCCACTGCACTCTACCCAGGGTGACAGCTTGAGGCTCTGTCTCAAAAAAAAAAAAAAATTACAAGATTGAAAAAACAAGCATCTCATGTATTCAATATCAATTTGAAATTAGGAGATTAACAATTACAGACCCACATAAGAGAAAATCTCAATTAAAGTCAAGAAGAGAGATGACTGGGAGGGGGCTCAGTAACTTCCCACCCAATGGGTACACTGCATGGAAATAAGGCACACTGCCTGGGTGTAGGACACAGCTATAACTCTAACCTTTAATGTGTAAATTATATAACCTAATGGTTTGTACCCTCATATTAAATTGAAATTGTATTTTTTTTTAAAGATGTCTGGGTTTTGGAGCTTAGGAGAGAAGTAGAACTTGGGAATGGAGAAACAGGAACATCTCCAACAGGTAAGGGAGTGGAGGGAGATGAAGCCAGATGACAGGTTGCTGAGCTTGGTTACACAGAGGTCACTGGACGGGGTGAGGGAGCCCTATTAATGTGAAGTCAGAGATGACGCTACAATCAGGAAAATTGTGGGAGGAGTTTTAAATATTTCTGGTCTTCAATAAGAGAGCCTGTTTACATGCTTAACGTGAGGCAGACATGGGTGTCATCTGGGAAGCTATTTCAGGAGTGGCTGGCTGTCTCCAGACTAAGGAGAGGAACTTTGGCACAACAGGACTCAAGCACCTTGGTCCCAGGAAAGTCAGACCCTTAGACTCTGGGAGGCAACCAGGTGCCATAGCTTTTCCCACGTCCTACTTCCTATGAGTAATCAAGGTAGGGGGAGGGGTCACTGGCCTGCTCTGAGGGGTCTGAAACCAGACTCCTTGGCTGAAGGTGCGACACGTGGTCTGAAGAGGCAGGGTCTGCGCGGTTGTTCCTCAAGAGATAGGCTTGGATCTGAGGACAAGGTATATTGAGAAGCGGCAGAAGGTGGAACCACAGGGCAGAAAAGAGCCGGGGAGAAGAGGACGCCCACCTGATGGACTGCACGTGCTGTCAGTTCCGGGCGGCTGCGATGTGCCTGGGCCACGTCGTTCAGTGGCAGAGGCATGGCCTTCAGGCTGTGGTTCTGCTCCATTGCCTGCGCCACGTCCAGTAGGCCCAGAGCAGAAGTGTGGTTCCGGTCCCAGACCACAGACCTGAGCCAAGGCGAGCTTCAGTCGGGGATGGAGCTCTGAAAGGCCACATCCCACGCACTGGCCTGGTCCATTCGCCTCGCCCGCCAGCGGGTTCCATTAGCCCCGCCCTTTAGCCCAGCACGCCCCTCCCCCTTCATCCTACCCCCCCCGACCACGCCCACCGGAGCCTCGTGTTGACCCGCAGCGCTTTGGCCAGCATCTTGGCGCCCACATCCCCCATGCCGTTGCCGCTGATATCCAGGGCTGTAAGGTTAGGATTAGCGCCCAGGGCCCGGAGAAGAACGCTGGCTCCCAGCTTCAGCCGAGATTCAGACACGGACAGAGACTGAAGAGGCTGGTAGTTAAAACAAAGTCTTTGATGGTGGAGTCAAGGGTCAGCAAAAAGGACAGGTCATAGGGTTCGAGGGAGCAAGAATCAGAAGGATCTGTTGCCTTTGTATCACAAGGTGAACTCACACAGTCGTCATCCTGCATAAGCTGGACAATCCGGTGCAGGACGTCATCCAGGGTCTCCCTGTGGGCAGGGGCTGCTGTTGTGGGGTGGGGATCGGGGTCGTGGGGCGGGGACTGGGGACGTGGTGTGGGGACCTGGGTTGTGCGGTGTTGTCTGGGAGGCCCAAGAGTACGGTGGAGGCTCACTTGCACCGGACGTTGAAGTTCCTTCCAAGCGCTACATGTCTCAGGGACCGGCTCCTTCCAATGGCCAGCACCAGGGTCACCATGTCCGAGCCAAAGCCTGGGGGTGACTCGGGTCACGCACAAGGCTAGGTTGCGGGGGTTGGGGGCGGGCTGGGAATCGGGCAGATAATGGGAGCGTGAGATCCCCGGGCGGCCTGACCATTATCAGCCAGATCCAGGGAGCTGACGGAACCTGCATCGCACACTAAGTCTTGTATCACCTGGGCGCCAGCGGAGCGCAGCTGGAGGTGGAAGGTGAGGCCCACTTAGGACACAGGTGGGCAGGGGCAGGCGGCCAACCGCCAGGCTCTCCCGCCCTCCCTTCCCCTCCCCTCCCTCTACCTTCCAAGGTGTGGGCCCACCGCGCCTGCACATCCCAGGGACGCTCACCTCACAAGCACTGAGGTCCAAGTGCAGGTCGCGGAGGTGCGTGTTGAGAGCTAGGCCATCCAAAAGGGCCCTAGGAGGGATGTCACAGGGAGTGGCGGGAGCTGGGAAAGGGGGCGCTGGGGTACGAACGAAAATCAGAAAGACACAGCCGGGCTGCAGGGAAGGCTGTGGGTGTCACAGGATCTGGAAGACGCAGGAAGCCTGGCTTGGGTGGTGATCCCCCACGCATGGGAGTGACCACGCGTAGAGACACTGACCTGAGCGCGTCTGGCGGCAGCTTGCAGCCCGCCAGGCTCAGATGCCGCAGAGTCCCCGAGCGGCTAAGGAAGAGCTGCAGGGTGGCAGGCGCGGCCCGGGACTTCCTGGTGGGGCGTGGGGAAGTAGGCTTGTGGGCACAGGGAGGTGGCTCCCAGCATCCAACCCCGCCTTGAGAGGTCCCCCTTACGTGCGGGAGAAGACATTCCTCGAAGCATCGAGGTGGATGAGGCTGACACAGCAGCCGCGGGACAGCGCCCGGAAGAGCTGAGGAAAGAGGGTATTGGCTACACCTGCAGGGGGAGCCTCCAGGGCTACACGGTCTCACCATGGCCTGCCCTCCTGTCGGCCCTACTCAGCCGCTGCACCCTGCCCATCATCCCCCCCACCACCACCCCCTCACAGTGTCCAGGGCCGCGTCGGTGCCTGCCAGATTCAGGAAGGTCAGAACATTAGGACGGCTCAGGAAACTATAGAGGCCCTGGAGGGAGGACAGGAGTGGAAAGGGAGTCAGGGCTCACCTACACGGGCTTCCTAATATCGCACTGCCTGCAGCCAGCCCAAGCTCAACCCTGAAGAAAGTCACTCACCCCACTGTCCTCAGAGGCCCCCAGGGCCCCAGGGTTCCCAGAAAGGTCTAGGTGGGTCAGGGTAGAGTCGAAGGCAGCATTGCCGGCGAGTGCCCGGCCCAGAGCCCTCATTCCTGGTGGAGGATGGGAGCAGCTCAGCAGTCAGTCAGACCCACCTCCCCTCCAACTCCCTCATCCCACCTACCTCGAGGTGTCAACCCTGTCTGTGCTAGGCTGAGTCTCCTCAGGGCTCCTGGACGATGCTCTAGGTGTCTGCTGAGTGCCATGATGCCTGGAGGATGGCAGAAGCCATATGAGTCTCACCTTTTCCAGCCACCAGCCCGAGGTTCCCTTCCCCAGGCTCAGCCATACCTCTGTCATCCAGCACATTTCCTGCCAGGCTGAGCTCCCGTAAGCCAGAGCTTGAGTGTCCTGACAGCGCTTGGGCTAATCTCCGGACAAAGTCTCTGGGGACCAGACCCCAGGAGTGAGATTGGATTCCTGACCCCTTTTGGGCTACCAGCCTCCAGTCCCAAGCCCTCAGACTCCCCCCTCACCCCCTCAGTCCACAAGACTCCAGCACCAGCTCCTCCAGGTGGGAAGACTGACTCATCATGTGCAGAATCTGTTCTGAGACCTCGAGACTCTGAGAACCAGAAGATGGTGGCTTAATGGGCTGCACCTTGGCTCTTGTGCCCCAGGCCCCTCCCTGCCCCTACCCCTCACCAGCTTCATGTCCACGCAGGAGAGACACCGGAACCACAGGTTGTAGGACAGGGCAGCTACACTTAAGGCCAGGTCCCTGGGTGGGGGAATGGGCAGGGACAGAGCTCAGGACCCTCCAGCCAGGTCTCAGGTCCAGCATACCCTCTCTGGAGAGGGTCCTGGAATATTCCTCCTCTCCCATTCCAGGCAGGCCAAATACCGACTGCCAAGGTGGCTGAAGTCTCCTAGGTTGAAATGGCGGCAGCCCTTACGATGGTAGATGGTGTCCACATCCTAGATGAGAAGAAAGAGTCTGCAATTTGCTTAGGGCCACAAGGGGTAGGAAAGGGCTCAGCACACATAGGAGATCAGATGTCTCCAGGGCCCCCCAGAGAGGGTCCCACCCTCACCCACTGAATCTCTTCTTGGAAAGGGAAGCCATTGTAGTCACACAGAGCCTCATAAGTCTCCAAGAAGCCACCTGGGGAGATGACAGGGGTATGATGGAGGGAAGGAGAGAGACAAAAGGTAAGAGATGGAGGAAGAACAGACCCAGGCTGGGTGGTAGTTGTGACCCTTTTCAGTGTGAGAGCCTCCCAACTCCATGAAAGGGCTGTGGGCCCTGCCTTGGCCCTTACCACAGGGGCTACCGGGGGTGCTGGACTCTGAGGGGCTGTTGCTCTCTAGCCGAGCCAGTATTGAGGAGGGTGTGGGCCTCCGGAATAGCTTCCTGTGGAGGGGGCAAAGGAGAAGGGGCAAGGGACTTCTCACCCTGGGATGAGAAGTGGCCCATTTGTGCCTATTGGAAGCATCTGCCCGCTGCCTTCCTCCCTTGCCAGCACCTTGAAGTTACCAGGCCTCACCTAAGAATCGAGTGAGGGAAGACCTTCTTGATGGCCACAGCCACATGCTGGGCCAGCTGTTCCAGGGCAGCCACATCAGGAAACTCCAGGACCAGCTCAGGCAGGGACTCCAGCTCAAAAGTGATCTGGGGAGGGAGAGCCGTTGGGCCTTGGCTCCAGGTGTAGGGGTAGGTGATGACATAAAGACCTGGCCCATTGTGGGCTACTAGATGTCTCACCTGAGGGGGTGTCTCCTGCAGTGCCATGGCCTGGACCTCCAGGTAACTGAATGTGCAGTCCACCTAGGGAGCATCTAGATCAGCTGGAACCAAGTTCTGAGCCGCACCCTCACAGGAGCCCAGGCCTTTGTGTACCCTGGAGCAGGACCTGTGCAGACGCTACTCCTGTCTGCTGCTGGGAGCCCAGGGCTAGTGGAAAGGCAGAGCCCATACTGGCAAGGACAAGGCTCTGCAAATGTAGCCTCTCACCAAGGTAGCTACTGGAGGGCAAGCCAGGTAGTGGTCAGGCCCTGGGACTCACCCTCAGGGGGAGGCAGGTGTGGAGCAGATAGGCTCTCCATCGTAGCAGCACCTGAGGGGAGGCAGAGTCTGATACTCCAGGCAGGGCAGGAGGCTCTTTCTGCTGGGCCCAGCTGCCTCCCAGGCTCTGGGCCATGCCCCACCATACCAGGACATAATTCCGCTCAGCACCCTCATAGGGTAACCAGGTTTTCAGGAGAAGTTCCACCTCCTTTGGCCACAGGAACCTGATGATCTCGCCTGTGGAAGGGCAGAACTTCTGGGTGACTTTAGTCCTCCCACGGAGGCAACTTGTGCCTACAGTCTGTGCCAGGCTGAGGCCCCGGGGCTCAGCTATGGCAGCAAGTTAGGAGTGAGGTGGATCTGGGAGCGCTGGCCCTCTGGAGCAGCGCAGAGACCCTCTGCCCGAGGCCCGCGGGGCGCTGGGTGAGCCTCTGGTTTGGGGGCCGCGAGGATACTTCCCAGCCAAGTAGGCAGGAATAACTAGACTTACCTCGCAGCTCACAGGAGATTCCGTCGGGGGTCTGGGCCATGGGGCCGGGCCGGGGCGGCCCAACTCGCTCCGGGGCGGGAAACAGTAGTGCACCGGCGCGCACACAGGAAGCCTGGGCCCCGGGCCGCACTGCAGCCACCTGCTCCTCCGGCGGCGGAAGGTACGCGCCGTTTCCTGCTCGGCCGCCCCCGGCCCGGCCCCTCCCCGGCTCGCCTCGCGCAGAGGTCGCCCAGGTTTGGGGGAGGCGGGGGGGGCGTTACCCAGCTTCTCTTCCTCCCCGTCGAGCAAAAGCTTCTCTGCCAGGGTAGTCACGAGGCTGGGGAGTAGTCTGGCCGCAAGGGTCGCGCGTGTCCCGCGCCTCTGGCGGTCCTCGCTCCCGACTTCCACCCCGCCCCGCAGTCCCTGCCGCGAACACCAGGGGGCGCTGCCCGCCCGGGGATCCCCGCAGCCCACCCTGGGCCGTCCCCACAAAGCCTAAGCTGGGGAGGTGGACCAGGTGCCCGCAAAAGAGTCTGCAGTAAAGCGGGCCTGATATCTCCCAACACCAAGAGTCCTGCCCTGTTGCTCTGAACCTAGGGCCTGCGATCCTTTTGAGGGATCCACGAACTTTCGGAAGGACAGAAAAAATGCTAGATGGGCCCCGATACCCTTCTCTGTAGCAGAGTCTTCAGCTTTCATCAGGTTCAGGATGGGTCAAGGCCCAAGGTGCGGGTTGTTTGTACCAGGGCCTCTCACAGGCCTCAGGCTAAGGTGAAGCCTGTGAACCCCAAGGTCTTCGGATAAAGGCCAGGTACAAGGGGGTCCTCCCTGTGTCTGCATTCTCCCCAGATGGAGATTTCTGGGGCATAGAGAAAGGGAAGCTAACTAAGTGTCTCCAGAGTGAGAGGGGCAGAAAGTCATGGGGTAGGGTCTGCCGGTCAGAAGGGTGCTGTCCTATACCAGGCACTTAGATTGGAGGGTTCATAGGAAGGGATTGCGTTTTTTTTTTTTTTTAATTTATTTAACAGACAGAGTCTCACTTTATCACCCTTAATAGAGTGCTGTGGCATCACAGCTCACAGCAACCTCCAACTCTTGCGCTTAGGTGATTCTCTTGCCTTAGCCTCCTGAGCAGCTGGGACTACAGGCGTCCACAACAATGTCCAGCTATTTTTTTTTTTGGTTCCACCTTGGCCAGGGCCAGGCTTGAACCTGCCACCCTTGGTATATAGGGCCAGTGCCCTACTCACTGAGCTACACACGCCATCTGGGATTGCTTTTTTTTTTTTTTTTAAGTGAATTCAATTTCATTTAGGAGACAAGAAGCAGCTTTCTACCTTGCCCAGGGATCAGCCAGGCAGAAGTTAAATTACCCTGAGAGTGCAAGACCATAGAGGCAGTGGTCAACTTGGCCATTTTTGTTTGTTTGTTTTTTAGACAGAGTCTCATTTGTTTACCCTTGGTAGAGTGCTGTGACATTATAGCTCCCAGCAACCTCAAACTCAAACTTGTAGGCTTAAGCGATTCTCTTTCCTCAGCCTCACAAGTAGCTGGGACTACAGGCACCCGCCACAATACCTGGCTATTTTTAGAGATGGGGTCTCTGGCTCAGGCTGGTCTTGAATCTGTGAGCTCAGTCAATTCACCTGCCTTGGCCTCCCAAGCGCTGGGATTATAAGCATGAGCCACCATGCAGTCCCTTGACTATTCCCCCATCTCTACCTGCCTACCTGGCCCTGCCTTGGGGCTGGGAGACAGTAGGAACATCCTTCACTCATCTGCACCCGACCATCTCAGTCCTCACTTTGTGAGGGTCACTAAAATCTGGAAAGGTTGCTGGGGACAGTGGCTCACTCATAATCCTAGCACTCTGGCTCGGTGCCTGTGGCTTAAGCGGCTAAGGCGCCAGCCACGTACATCTGAGCAGGCAGGTTTGAATCCAGCCTGGGCCTGCCAAACAACGATGGCTGCAACCAAAAAATAGCCGGGCGTTGTGGCAGGCGCCTGCAGTCTCAGCTACTTTGGAGGTGGAGGCAGGAGACTCGCTTGAGCCTAGGAGTTGGAGGTTGCTGTGAGCTGTGAAGCCACACCACTCTACCGAGAGTGACAGCTTGAGGCTGTCTCAAAAAATAAAAAATAGGGAGGTGCCTGTGGCTCAAAGGAGTAAGGCGCCAGCCCCATATGCCAGAGGTAGCAGGTTCAAACCCAGCCCTGGCCAAAAAAACCTGCAAAATAAATAAATAAATAAAAAATAAAGGGCAGTGCCTGTGGTTCAAAGGACTGGGGCACCAGTCCGATATACTGGGGGTGGCGGGTTCACCAAGCCCAGAAACTCATTTCTTGAGATTTTTCCCTTTAAAATAACTAGGAGAGTAGGCATACAAGAGTGGCTGCCAAAGACTGGGGCTGCCCCCAAGAGGGCCTCCAGAAGCCTTGGCAACACTGTGGGTCAGTCCCTGTGCCCCTTGAGTGGGGCAGGCAATGGCTGCCAAGGAGCAAAGATCAGGACAGGCACATGGAGCTAGACAGGTGACTGCAGGGTGGTAGCCACAAAACAAACCTGATCTGAGACCAAATGAACACATGGGACTCAGCTCCTGTAAGTGACAGTGAGTGACTCAGTGAGAGGCCCTCAGCTGGTTTAAGCCTGTCTGTGTTCTGGATGGCATGGCACTTTCCATGGGCACTTAAGAAATACCGTAGCACAGGAGTCAGCCTTGCCTGCTCTGAGTAAGCATAGCCTGAGGTGGGCCAAGTTATGTTCAGTGACGCTGCAAAGCTTGCCTCAGATGGCTTTCAAAGACAAGCTCCTGGCTCGGCGCCTGTGGCTCAACGGGCTAAGGCGCCAGCCACCTACACCTGAGCTGGCAGGTTCAAATCCAGCCCAGGCCCGCCAAACAATGACAGCTGTGACCAAAAAATGGCCGGGCGTTGTGGCGGGTGCCTGTAGTCCCAGCTACTTGGGAGGCGGAGGCAAGAGACTGGCTTGAGTCCAGGAATTGGAGGTTGCTGTGAGCAGTGATGCCACAGCACTCTATCCAGGGTGACAGCTTGAGGCTCTGTCTCAAAAAAAACAAAAAAAAGACAAGCTCCTGACCAGAGGGCTCAGAGGTATTTGGTGATCTGGGCAGCAGGGGATGGAGCAATGCAGTGCTCCAGGAGGTGGAATGCTTGCCAGGAGGTGGAAAGGAGCTGCAGAAGTTCAGTAGTTGAGAACTGGCTTCTGCTGTTAAAGGTTTTATATTTAGTGGAGTCACGCAGGGTATATCATGGGCCATGCTGTGGATGATCCCTTCTCAGCCTTAACTCCCTCAGAATGTCCCTTCTCTTGACTTCCTAGCCAAAACAAATCCACTTTTAAACTTTGAAGCAATTTGAATGTATACAATCAGGAAATGACAAGCTATGCTGAACACTCATTGTTCTTCAAAGAGATTTTCTGTTACACTTAGAATTTCTAAAAAGATATATGCCTATTGAAACAAATCTGGTAGTGGGCAGCCCAGTCTCCTTGAGGGATTAGCCCACAGACAGGATGGAGACCTCGTGCTCCAACAGCCTGGAACCACAATATTCAACCCAAGGAATTGAGAGACTGGCTGAGTTGCACCGCCCTGGGAGGCCTGACTACGCGTACATGTGCAAGCCAGCCAAGAGTTCCATGCACTTGTCCTTTGCTACTTCTTACTGAAAACTGGTAAGAATGCTAGGATTCTAATTTTAAAAAATCCTACAGGTAGTTACAGTGCTGGCCACATGCACTGAAGCTGGCAGGTTCAAAACTGGCCCTGGCCAACTAAAACAATGACAACTGCAACAAAAAAAATAGCTGGGTGTTGTGGTGGGTGCCTGTAGTCCCAGCTACTTGAGAGGCTGAGCCAAGAGAATTGCTTAAGGCCAAGAATTTGTGGTTGCTCTAATTCACCTTCCCTAACCCCAACTTGGGAAGTCCCCTTTCCTGTTATCTTATCTTCTTCTACAGCTGTTAAAGTTATAGGAGTCAATTCCTGCATACATCATTCACGAGTAAAATCCTGGAACCCTCCATCTTCAATGGAGGCAGACAGTGAAGACAGCCAACTACAGACCACCTACACTTGTGAGCCAAAAGAAAGTTTGAAGTTATTATTCAGGAAACAGCAAAAAAAAAAAAAAAATTCCTAATATGGTTTTCTTTTAGCATCACTGAATAAGTGCTTCTGACCTGATGCTGCTCTACCTTTGCCTATTACTGATTATACTAATGAGATTTGTGTTTTCCAGAAATGTCATCAAGCCA
>CAUYON010017540.1:0-39213 GCA_963573935.1 Arctocebus calabarensis
AGAAGACCAAAAATCACATTATAACAAAGACATCTGTACCAGAATGTTTATTGCAGCCCAATTCATAATTGCTAAGTCATGGAAGAAGCCCAAGTGCCCATCGACCCACGAATGGATTAATAAATTGTGATACATGTATACTATGGAATAGTATGCAGCTTTAAAGAAAGATGGGGATTTGATGTCTTTCATGTTTACATGGATGGAGCTGGAACATATTTTTGTTAGCAAAGTATCTCTAGAATGGAAGAAAATGTATTCAATGTACTCAGTCCTACTATGAAGCTAATTTATAGGTTTCATATGAAGGGTATAACCCAACTACAGCACCAGAATATGGGGAAAGGGGCAAGGGAGGGGAGGGGAGAGGAGAGGTTGGGGTACAGGGAAGGTAATTGGTGGGGCCACACCTATGGTGCATCTTAGAAGGGTACAGGCAAAACTTAGTAAATGTAGAATACAAATGTCTTCATACAATAACTAAGAAAATGCCATGAAGACTATGTTAAACAGTTTGATGAAAACATTTCAGATTTTATATGAAACTAGCACATTGTGCCCCTTGATTGCACTAATGTATGCAGCTATGATTTAATAAAAAAAAATAAACTGGAGACATTCAGGCACCACTACTACTCAACTCCAGCAATTTATGTGGTGTTCAAAATATAGGCCCAGTGTTGCAAACTTTTTTTTAAGAGAAGTTAAAAATATAGATTTTCATCTGAAATCTTCATATTTTTAGCAAATTAAAACAATATTTTGAGAATGTTGTTTGGTAAACAAAACTTATCTATGGGCTATTCTGGGCTTAGAGGGCCACAGATTTGCAATTTCTGCTCTCCTGTTTCTAATGTCTGAGCTTTAAACAGGGAAAGGAGCATAGAAGCTCAATATCCCCAGTGCTGCCAATGATCACATAACACAAAGAGAAACAGCAGTAACAGGTCAATAATAATAGCTCTGTATAGTTTACAGGAGACTTTGACCTACTTCATATCAATCTTCTTAGTAATCAGAAAGCAAAAAGGGTAGAATTGGTTATTATGCCTATTTTAAAGATGAGGAAACTGAGGTTTAAGTCACTTGTCCAGTCAACAGCTAATGCATGGAAACTCCTACAAGTGGGATCCAGCAGTTCAGAATACACTCTTCATATGCTCACTAACTCCTGATTTAGACACCACTGTGAAGAACACCCAGTTCTTTCTCAAGAAGACCATGATCTGTGGGATAGCTTTCCTCACTACCACAATGAAGAATTACTAAACATCCTGCTTCTCTTTCTTCTATTTCTATTATTCCATGTCATTCCCCTCTATTGGTTTGAGATTTCACTTCCTTGATTCTTTGTTCTGAGTCAGATTGTCCCTGGCTTCATGAAAAACACCTCTTGAGCCCCTTTCTAGACAAGACCATGGCACCAGACAGACGTATCCCCTTCCAAACCATCACATGCAATGTGTTAATTTTTCAAGATCCATATTACTCTTTTCCCCACATTACAGATAAGTAAACCAAGGCTCTCCTCTCCTCTTAGTTTTATCCTTTCCCTTATTCTTTCCATTTATTAGTCCAAGGATGCCAAGGATAACACCAAAGGCCAATGCTAACTTGAACGAGTGTGACTTTGTCTTAGGAATTGAAAATAATAGAATTTGTCTCAAACATTTTGAACCTTTGCATGTACATGCAAGGTAACCAGAAAGTTACTTAGATAACACCATTTGTGTCCATGCTCCTCCTTTGTCTGGCTAACCCCTATTCATCTCACAAGTCTCAGTATAGATGTCACCTCCACCCAGAAACCTTCTCTGGATGCTACCTCCATGCTGGGCTGGGTAAACTCATGGGCTCTCAAAACCCTTATGCTTGAAATTGCAGTGGAGCTAGGTGTAAAGAAATGTTTACTTAAAAGAGCCAATCCTTCATGACGAATAGAGTGGCTAAGCGGGGCTCAATTTAAAATAGAGCCAAATAGCCATTTGCTAAAGGCCAAACATGTACTCTGAGTCCCCAGAAGATCCACGCTTTGGAACTACCAGAGCTCAACTGTTTCAACCAATCAGAGATCAGCTGCATTCACCAATCAAAACTAAGCAAGCTTGACTCTTTCATTTGCATAAACGGACCTGATAGGGGAACCCGAGCAGGAAGTTTTGCTATAAAACCTGAACTTTCTGGGGGACACCTGTGGCTCAGCGAGTAGGGCACCGGCCCCATATACAGCAGGTGGTGGGTTGGGGGTTGTGGCAGGCGCCTGTAGTCCCAGCTACTAGGGAGGCTGAGGCCAGAGAATTGCTTGAGCCTGGGAATTGGAGGTTGCTGTGAGCTGTGTGACACCACCGGCACTCTACTGAGGGCGATAAAGTGAGACTCTGTCTCTACAAAAACAAAACAAACAAACAAACCCCTGAACTTTCCCTGTTGTTTTCTAGAGTACTCCTTTGATTTGTAGCTAAGGCTGCCCCTCCCTGGTTTGCAAATTGTTCATTAGAACAAAGTCCCTTTTTTCCAAATCCTTTTATAGAGATCTTTTGTTCATCTAGGCAACAAGGAAACAAAGATTAAAATAAAGCTACAAAGGAAAAAATGAAGGAATTGTGTGCATAAGTCTCCTGGCTAAGGAATAGAGCAGGCAGAGCCATAATTGAAAAAAAGAAATAGAAGATGGTATGGACTATTTAAGGTCTTGGCACAGAAGGGAAAAGCTAGGAGCAAAGAAATATTCGTAAAGAAATGATGGTGTTTTTTTCTTTTCTGCTTTGGATTTTCCATAGAACCTCAGAAACTTAGATTTGGGAGAAACTTTAACAATCATACCATTAACTCATGACCAATTCAGGGATTATATTACTCTTAAATTTGTCAGGGTTAAAGTAAGTATTGTATGCTTCGTTCAACAAACATTCACTAAACAACTGTGAAGTTCAAGGCGGGGGGGCACTGATGTTACAAAGTTGAGAAAGCACATGGTTTCTGTTTTTAAGGAACTTGTCAGGTAACCGGAAAGTGGAGGATAAATGGTCATGTATTTATCCTTTCAGCAAACATTTTTTCCATGCTTCATGCAATACCACAATACCTTGAAAGATTGATATTATTAATACTTTCATTTTATAAATGAGGAAGTTAGGTGTCAGAAAAGTTAGGTAATTTGTCAAAGGTTACACAATTATGGTGCTTGGCATCACTTTAAGCATCTTTCATTAGCTTATTTACTCTGCACAACAACTATCTATGAGTTAGTACTTTTGTCATACTATTAATAAATGGTATGATTCAAACCAGATAGTCTGGAGTTCAAGTATTTATGCTCTCAAACACTATGTTATTGACACACTGTTAAACCAATTATAGTAAATTCATACTCTGTTTCTTTTCAAATTGTATAAATCTTTCACCTTTTACTAAAGTTAAGTCAATGTCTGAGAATATATAATGAGGAATGTTGACCCAAATTAAATGACTCAGGCAAAAATCTCAATCAATAGAGGTTTATTAAGCCAAAGTTGAGGATGTGGATGCACTTGGGAAAAACACAAATCGCAGACAAAGCTGTGTCTGTTTTTCTGAAAGGGAATTTGGAAGTGTCAGCATTTAAAGGCATACGGAAAGTGGGGGAGAGTGGAGGAAGGAATAGTGAGACAAAATGTGTACATTCTTGTGATACCTAGGGAAATTTACAAATTACATAAGATAAGGTGAATGTTGTAAGAGAAAAAGAGAGCGAAGGAAGCATCAATTATGTAGATGTGCCTGGGTAAGTGGAAGAATGTCTGATCCTATCTTGTCTTCGTTCTATACCTGTGATGATAAATGCGTAATTCATTATTATTGTAGAATCAAACAGACAATAGTTTTAGTAGCTAGATGTAGCTCACACACCTAAAGCTACAATTTGCATGTCCATACTTATGGGAGGCCAGTGAGGAATCTCCTTAATGAATAATCCTTGGAACCAGTTCTTCATTGGTATCTGAAGCCTTTACCTTGTCTTTTGTATAAAGAGTTTGGGGGTGATCCTGATATTTTTATGTTCTTTTTACATTGTTTAATGCAAAAAAAAAGTCAACATAACTTGTATCAGTTCTCTTATTAATAGTTTCTTTGATTTTCCATTTTTGTCTGTATTTTTTATTGTCCAGTTAGCTCTATTGCCAAAAATAAATAATAGAGAAGGGAAAAGAGACAATTCTATGAAGGTGATTTTGGCAATAGGTTGGGAATATTACTTGGAGGGGGATCTGCTACCCTCAGGAGGCTTCTGTAGACTTCTGACCCTCTGAAATCACCTACACATTTTAGTGTGAATGAGCTTACTTGCATTTTTCTGGTGAGAAGCTCCACAGCTTTCTTATATTTCCCTGAGGATCTGTGACCCACACAAAACTAAGAACCCTCTAAAGAACAAACAAACAACGAAAAAAAGGCCAATTATTAGCCTTCTGGAAGTCAACCAAACATATCAACACTTCATCATTAAAAAAATAAAAACTATAAATGCTATGAAGGAAAAATATTTAGAACTACCCTGTGATGATGGCATAATGCCAATGACAACATTTTAAAAAATTTTCCTGTAGCAATGATTTTAAAGTACTATATCCACTTCCTCAATTCTTATCACCTCTTCAATCCATGTATAGTTTGGCTTCTTTTCTTCCAACTAGACTTGTATTTGTCAAGGTCATCAGTGACCTTTATCTTGTCAGATCCAATAACCGTGTCTCTATCCTTAACTTTCAGGATAGTTGGCCACTAGCTCTGCTTCCATGCCACGGCTAGTCTATTTCTACGTTATGAGCTCCCCTTTCTAGTCACAGACACCTCACACTGAGGTATTTAGGCGTATTTAAGGTTTACAAGATGCACTTTTAGCCCTGAGTGCTACATTGAGCTCTACATAGCAAAGAATCCAATTGTCTACTTAACATCTCTCCTGAACTATCTAAGGTATAAGCACCTCAGACAAAATATTTCCAAACAGAATTAGTAATACTATTACCATTTTTCTCATTCAGCTCCTAGGCCAATAGAAGGCTCTCAAGAAATCGCCTAAGCTCAAGAGTTGGAGGTTGCTGTGAGCTGTGACGCCATAGCACTCTACTGAGGGGGACAAAGTGAGACTCTGTCTCTAAAAAAAGAGAGAAATAGTTTCTAAAGGAAGGAAGGAAGGAAGGAAGGTGGGTAGGTTGGCTAAATGGGGGGAAATTATATTTTAATTTTTATTTTTTAAATTGCATAAGTGTTTGTGTGTGTATAAACTTTTTTCAATTATCTTTAACAACATACTATGATAAACTTTTGATAAACTTTGATAAACTTATCTTTAACAACATATTATGCAGTGACATTAAAGTCACAGGAAAAATACCAAAACATTAACAATGAATAGTTGCACATGAAATTAAAATACTTCTCTTTAAAACTCCTTTTCTATTTTCCAATTTTATTTAGCTCATAAGGGTGATAATATCAGAATCTGGAGTCTGAGTGAAGACTGCTGTTTGCTGGCTGCACAACTTTGGTTTCCTCTTGCGTCAAAGGATCTTAAAAATATACAGAAGTACCCCCTTAAATCTACAAGGTGTCTAAAAGCTCACCATACAGACATAGGGAAAATGGAAAATTGTCGCTGAATGTACCTCTGATTACAAAATATTCACTATAAAATATTACAAAACATTTCTCTACGTGTTGATACATAAATATAGAAATATTGAAGATATAGAGTATGAGTTTTAAAATTTTCTATCTACGGTGACCTCTGGGGCACCCTGTGTTTAGGATTCCCTGTGAAATCATTGATGGAAAGAGCTTTTCACGGTGCAGGGTACAGGTGAGAGGCAGTAATGTTTAGCTGATAACGATGGCAGGCATGTTTTCTTTTATAATGAAAATTGGTATTTTTCTTGCAGGAGTGAAACCACTTCTGCACGCACACCATTCAGTTAGCACCGCCCAGCCTCCCGCCGGCTCCGGGGAAGGCTGCGCTTGCTCGGTCCGCTTTTCAGCCCACGTGACCAGCCAGGCTCCTCCCCATCGCCAACATGGCGACGCCCGGGGCTTTAAGTCGCACGTGAGGAAGTCCGGGAATTAGAGACTACAACTCGGGAGACACTTTGCTTTCCTTACTTTCGGTTGCATCCCTTGGACCCTTGTGCAGGCCCTCGCGGGCCGCGGCCCCTCTGCAACCATGAAAACAAAGCCTATTTCCCACAAGACCGAGAACACCTACCGGGTGAGCGCGGGAGCTGGGCCGGGAGCCGCGGGTTCTGCTGCCCGAGTCCGGAGCCGGGTTCCGAGCGGCCCAGGGGCTGTAGAGTTCGGGGCCCAGCGCGAGTCACTTGCCTGGAGACTTTGCGGGTGTAGTAAGCATGAGATGGGGAAGGGAAGACTAGACGGCAGATATCGCCCTTAATTTGTGGAGGCGTGCTAGGAATTCCCTTAAGTCCGGCGTTAAATTTATTATTCCAAAAGATTGCTTAGGTCTGATCCCTCCTGTTCTTTAATCTTTTAAAGACCGAAGATCTTGGGGGCGCAGCGGGCCAGCGGGAGGATGAGTGATGCCCAAATGGGCATCTGATGGCTGCTACAGCATTTGTTTGTCCCTAGATAGTTTTTTCCCAGATTTTCGTTACTCTACATCTATGGGTCTGTATATGTTTAAAAACACCTGTGGCAGCGACTTAGCTAATTTCCTATGCTTGTGACAGGGAATGAATAATAGTTTTAGGAAGACTAATAAATAGCCAGCCTTCACCTCAGTTCTCCGTTTATCATGGAAATTTTATTTGAAATGACATTGTTGAAAGTACAAATGCATAAAAGTGCTCATTATCTTTGAAAAGAAGTAATCTATACATTTTATGATAGAAAGCACACATCTGACATTACTAGCAAAGCATACTGTTACTTGGGATGATAGTGCATAAAGAGGCTTGCTTATTGAAGCGTTAACTTTTCTACTTTTACAAGGAAATTGCCCACATACAATTATTATACAGCACTCAGATAGTGAAGATCTGGTAAGTGATGTATCTTAAATATGCTTTCTTTCCCAGTTTCTAACATTTGCTGAACGACTGGGGAATGTGAATATTGATATTATTCACCGGATTGATAGAACTGCAAGCTATGATGAGGTAAGAGAATGTGATATTAGCCACCTTCAGTATTCATAGTCTGTGTTTTAGTTTCTCCTGTTAGTGGAAGTGAATTGTCTTTCAAGCCATTCTTTTGTGAACTTGTGATGTATTAGAGCCCTCCCGTCTAATACAGTAGCCATACATGGCAAATTAGATTTAAAGGAAGTTAGAAATTCAGGGGCTCAGTAGCCATGTGTGACTAGTTGCTATCTCATATTGGACTAGTGCAGATAATAGAAAACTAAAATATCATGGTTGCAGAAAGTTCTGTTGGCAGTGGTTCTCAACCTGTGGGTTGCGACCCCTTTATAACAATGAAAATACATGCAGCATTAGGAAGGTTGAAAACCACTGTTGTATTGGGTGCTGCTGTGTTAAGCAGCTAACTTGACTTGATCCTCAACTGGATTCTGTGATCTTAGCCTCTCCTTTTTCCATATGCTGCAAATCTATATTTCTGCAGCTATACTTTTAAAGTGATTTTCCTGGGGTTTAGTTTCCTCCTCAAGAAAGTGTCTAGACTCATCCAATTCTAATTATGCTCTAACTCTGTCATTCCTCTATGCAGAAATCTTTTTCTCTTTGCTACACTAAGTCATTTTTCTTCTGCTTACATTTTTAAGATCTTGTATAATGTGCCTCTAACTTAGGAGTTGAACCTCAGTTTTCACTATTCTTCTCTTGACTCTAGTCAAATTCCACTTGTCTTTGAATGTGTTATCAGCACGTTAAATGCTGTTATAATGTTTTGAGAAGTCATAACATAAGTCATAGGTTAGCCTAACCTAAACTAAATTCTAATAGGCTTTCAGTTTTGGATGATTTGCTGCAACCAAGTCAATAAAACATTGTTTTTCTAAATCATTTGTTGATATGATACTTATGATTGCTTTTTAAAGTGTGTTAGTTAATGCTTTTTTAAGAAACTTAAAGTTTTGAACTCTTGACTATCATTGTCTTAAGATATAATATTTCCTTGTTCTATTTACTTGGATCATTGTGTGATTAATGGACTGCTTAAATCTTGACAGGAAGTTGAAACCTACTTTTTTGAGGGTCTGCTGAAATGGAGAGAGTTGAACCTCACGGAGCACTTTGGTATCTATTTTGTTTACCCATAATTTGCACTTTATATGTTACATACGATTAAGTAGTGGAGTGATAGAAAAGAAAAACATATTCTCTTCTGTTTTTCGCTCAGGGAAATTTTACAAAGAAGTTATTGACAAATGCCAGTCATTCAATCAGTTGGTCTATCATCAAAATGAAATAGTTCAGAGTTTGAAAAATCACCTGCAAATTAAGAACAGTTTTGCCTATCAACCTCTACTGGAGTAAGTAGTGTCTTGAAAGAAAGCTAAACTACATTTATCAGAGTTTTAAGCAAGATCATGTTTCATAGCTGCATATGTCTTAGATCAAATGCTTATAATTTAGAAACAAGAAGAATTTATCTTTTCTACTTGGAAAGGGTACATCGCTGTGTGTTTCGCATTTGTTATATACTCCTGAGAGAATCCCATTTTTATTTGACACTGTAGGAACAATTAATTGCAACTTATGATAGAATGTACCTACTTGTCTGATTTCTTCGCTGAACTTTTAAAATGTGAAGAATTTTATATCATTTGAGGCTTTACTTAGAAGTATGTTGGTTTAATTAATCCTGTGATCATAAGCTATCCATTAAGTCATTAAATATATTTGTAGCCTTTTTGGAAAAAAAAAAAAAAAACCTAATCATTTGCTTCTTTTTGTAATCCAGTTTGGTTGTGCAGTTGGCCCGAGACCTACAGACAGATTTCTATCCACACTTCCGAGATTTTTTTCTGACTATCACCTCAATCCTGGAAACTCAGGACACAGAGTTGTTAGAGTGGGCTTTCACCGCACTGTCATATCTTTATAAGTACTTGTGGAGACTGATGGTGAAGGACATGTCCAGTATATACAGGTGATGCTTTTTTCTAATATATTTTTAACTTGCCTTTCCTTTTTATGTTGACTTCTGACTCCAAACTACCTTTCCAGCTTAGTGCCTAATTATTTCTTTGTACAAAGTTGATTTCTCTCACTAAAGTAGTAGTCCACAATCTAGTCTGCCTATCTGTGTTGACCTGAAATCTGTGATCTCTAGCTATTAAAATTATACCCACCTATCTATTGAGGTATTATAGTGGGCACCTGTAGTCTCAGCTACTTGGGAGGGTGAGGCAGGAGGATTGCTTAAAATCTGGAGTTTAAGATTTCTTTAAACTATGATGATGCCATTGCACTCTACCCAGGGTGACAGTGAGACTCTATCTCTAAAAAAAAAAAAAAAGTGTGTGTGTATGTGTATATATACTTACCTATCAAAGCCCAACTTGGATTCCATAACGTCCACACACATTTTCAGGTGCCTTAGCCAGAAGTAAAGCTTTTTACTCTGTATCCCTTTGGCCTTTTTTAACTGCTTGTGTTATATAACTTTTATTATAATTGTTCCACTGTAAACCTGTGAACTCCTTAAGAACCCTATCTTAATTATCCACATTTCCCCAGCCATTTTATTAAGTCAGAATAGACCCCCAGTATTTGTGAGTAAATGTGGACAGGGGAAGAGATTGAATTCCATAGTAGCTTTTTGTTTATAAAGTAAAGAAAAGATTGTTTACCAAGTCTGAGATTTGATGAAATTTTCATTTTGGTCTTTTGATTGTTTCTACATATTGTATTTGCCACAGGAATATTTAAAATAAATGATCAGCCCTTTAACTACCAATACAAATTGTAGATAGGGGATAGGACAATAGATTTTTAGTGCCACCCTCTTCACTCTGCTTACCCTTTTCTTTTAGGAACTTTGAAAAAAGAATGAAAAAGAAATATTTTTCCAGCATTTATTAACTTTCTATGAAGCTTTTGGTAAAATGTGTTAGCGACCAAGATGATTCTATTAAACAACCATCAGTGTCTTTGGGGAATATAGTTTATGTGGTTTTATGACTTGTGCTGTCATAAAAACTGTCACTTTCACGTGTCTAAATCAGGCTGTTAAGGTCTAAATGTACTCGCTTTTAGTATGACATTTTTAATAGCCTGGATATTTTTACTTGAGTATTGCTGAAACCAAGCTCAACATATTCCTGTTCAGATGAACTCTTCTTACCAGTTCATTCATTCATATGGTTGTAGGCATGAATTGCTGAAACCAAGCTCAACATATTCCTGTTCAGATGAACTCTTCTTACCAGTTCATTCATTCATATGTTTGTAGGCGTGAACTGGGTATGTATGCCAGACCCAGTTTCATTGCCCATTTTCTATCAGTGATTCATAAGAACATTTTTCTCATCTCTGCGTCTTTGTACCTTAGAGGCATCTTTGATCCAGTTGTCCTCAAGGACTCTAAATGCTCTTGATTCTGTCTTCACACACTAAGTGACTGTTTATTGGATGCTGTCTGTATGTTGGGCATATGAGATGCAATCAAAAATAAAACAAAAATTTCTCTTTTCACAAAGTTTACCTTTTGGCAGGGGGAGAACATCTTTGGCACAGGCTTAGTGTGCTCAGGGAACATCAAGGGCATCCTAGATGCAGAACAGCCTGTATGAGGGTGAGCGTAATTAGGTGATGTCACAGGAGTAGTAAAGGCCAGGTGGTAAAGGGCCTTGGGGAGCACTGTAAGGCCTTTGGCTTCATTGCAGTCACTCCTGCCATTTCCTTTCCTCCCAGTCAGACTCTTTCATGCCCACTATTGTCATGAATTGTATGCCTTGAACAGCTTTTTAATCGGATTACCCGCCTCTTCTCCCCTTTTTTTCATCTTACATATTGCTGCCAAATTAATCTTTCTGAAAATATTTTTCATTCAGCCTCTATTTATTAGTACATGCTATAAGCAAGGGGCTATTAGGTACTAAGGTTATTGCAAAAATAGGATAAATAGACTCCACACTCTTCTATCATTAAGGAGAACAATTTAAACAATGCAATTATATATGTATAAATATTTATTTAGTAATAATTGCATGGGCATGACTTAAGTGCTTATGTTTTCTGCCTTTTACCATCTGTACGATGGGGATAATAACAGTCCCCATCCCATTGTGCGCATTAAATGAAGTAACGCAGAGTAAGTGCTTATGTAGATGTGAGCTGGAGTCCAAATTTCTGTGCTTGGTGTTCAGAGCTACCTGTTTACCTGGACAGTTTTTGACCAAACTCAACTATATCATCCTTGCTTTTTTAGACAGATGCGACTCCTTGTTATCTCTTGGGCCAGGATTATTGATGCTTGCCTCATCATTGTTCTCACTTTTATCTTAATAACATGCACTCCAGTCCCCACCTAATTCTTCCTGTCGTTCAGAACTCACCACAAGTTTCGACTTTACATGGAGTCTTGTCTGTTAGCGTGTCATCACCAATCCTAAGACTCTGAGTACTGTGGCCTTTAGCCTTCTGTTCAACATGTCTCTGTAATAGAAGGAGATTTTAAACTTGGTTTATACTTGCTATGTCGAATGAGATTTTAAACTTGTACTTGCTCTTCATTCCTTGTGTACCTAGCACAGTGTTGGATGTATCATTGACATGTATGCCTGTATTAAAGTTATGTGATTAATTAAACTTGTCTTATTTTTCTCATGTATAGCATGTACAGTACACTCCTGGCTCATAAAAAACTACATATACGAAATTTTGCTGCGGAGAGTTTTACTTTTTTGATGAGAAAGGTTAGTATGATATTTTATATATTTATTGGTAGTTAATCATCAAGAATCTGAAGAGTAGAAGCAGATATCTTTTTAATGTGGTTATTATGGACTAATATTCTCTGTCTGTCTTTATATATAAATATATATGTTTATATGCAGAAACCTATTGCTATCTTGAGTTTGTCTCACAGTAAGGTTTAGTCTTTATTCCCAAATTAGGGTGGGGCAGCGCCTGAGGCTCAGTGAGTAGGACGCCAGCCCCATATACCAGGGTGGTGGGTTCGAACCTGGCCCAGGCCAAATTGCAACAAAAAAATAGCAGGCGTTGTGGTGGGCACCTGTAACCCTAGCTACTTGGGAGACTGAGGCAAGAGAATCGCCTAAGCCCAAGAGCTGGAGGTTGCGGTGAGCTGTGACGCTATACACTCTGTTGAGGGCGGCAAAGTGAGACTCTATCTCAAAAAAAAAAAAAAAGTCAAATTAGGGTGATATAATTTGGGTCACTTTTTAATTGTTATTTAGGTTTTTGGAAGCTTTCAGCATACAAGGGCTATCCTGACAGTATCCAGCCATTCATAAGACTATTTTTCATATTACATGTCTGGGTACTTTCTGGACAGCCCTTGTGTACATATACATCAAAAGTGTCCTCTGGGCAGTGCCCATAGCTCAGTGGGTAGGGTGCCAGCCACATATACTGAGGCTGGTTGGTTCGAACTTGGCCCAGGCCAGCTAAAACAACAATGACAACTGCAACAACAAAAAAATACCCAGATGTTGGTGGTGGGGGCCAGTAGTCCCAACTACTTGGGAGGCTGAGGCAAGAGAATGGCTTGAGCCCTAGAGTTTGAGGTTGCTGTGAGCTATGATGCCACGGCACTCAACCCAGGGCAACAGCTTGAGACTCTGTCTCAAAAAAAAAAGTGCCCTCTGTTTTAAGTCAGTAAATATAAGGACAGTGAGACTAACAGGAATTTTTGTAATAGTTTCCTGCAAGGAACTGGTAACATGTTGTCATGTGTGTTTATCTAAAATTTCCATAGTAAATTTTAGAGAGTTTTTGTAATAAAATAAAAACATTGGTGTGCCATTTCTTTTATGCTCATAAAATATAAATGTTTGATTTACTTTAAAGGTAGAATGTTACCTTGTGTAGTTTCTCATAATACATGCCGTCTGTCATACAGTGAATTCATCACTCTTGTATGTGACATTCCAAGCAAGAATACACTGTTAGAGCAGTGTGGATCATTACAAATGTCTGTTTCTTCAGAATTTTTTCTCAAGTTTGTTTGTTTTTTTGTTTGTTTATTTATTTATTGTGGAGACAGAGTCTTACTTTGTCACCCTTGGTAGAGTGCCATGGTGTCATAGTTCATAGTAACCTCAAACTCCAGGCTTAAGCGAAGCGATTCTCTTGCTTCAGCCTCCCAAGTAGCTGGGACTACAGGCACCTACCACACACCCAGCTATTTTTTTTAGAGATGGGGTCTTGCTTGTTGCTCAGGCTGATCTTGAACCTGTGAGCTCAGGCAATCCACCTGCCTCAGCCTCCCAAGTGCTGGCATTACAGGTTTGAGCCACAGCTCCCAGCCTCTCAAGTATATTTAAAGATGAATATGTTGAATAGCAAATAAGATTTCCTCCTTTAGATATGTTTGTTAATATAACTTTCCATTTTTTTTTTTTACTTTTCAGGTTTCTGATAAAAATGCACTTTTCAATTTAATGTTCCTCGATCTAAATGAACATCCAGAAAAGGTAGAAGGAGTTGGACAGTTGCTTTTTGAAATGTGCAAAGGAGTTAGAAACATGTTTCACTCCTGTACAGACCAGGTAAGTAACAGGGTGGAGTACTTGGAGTCTATGTGGGAGGGTTAAACAGAAAGTAGACAAGCTCTAGGCAAGTCATGTGCAAAGAGGATAGCCGAGAATCAGCAGAAAGCACTGAATGAGGAGTGATAGGGGCTTCACAACAATGCTTACCTAATGCAGGCCCTGGGCAATTAAGTATTTTTACTTACAGAATCATTATTGTGGTCTTTATCCTGGATACTGGGAAGTAACACAGTGGGTAAAGGTTAAGTTGGGAAGGAAGCCCTTGTATTATAAAATTACCCATCCTGGTTTGGAATTCCTTTTGCACATATGCTTAACTTAATCATCAAAGCTGGCATAGCCTTGATTATTCCAGACCAGAATTTTTAAAGTAGCTAATATAATCAGAGTGGTCATTGCAGGGTGATACTTCTCAAGAAAGGTTTGTATGGTAATTTTAATGACTTACATCCATTCCCACAGGCGGTGAAACTAATTTTGCAAAAGCTGGGACCAGTTACCGAAACTGAAACACAACTTCCATGGGTTTTAGTTGGAGAAACACTTAAAAACATGGTCAAATCTACCGTATTCTACATCTACAAGGAACATTTTGGTATATTTTTTGAATGTTTGCAAGTGAGTTCTAATCTTTAAGGGGTATATAACAAGGTGTCTTAAGAGTTTATTGTTGTTATTCTTAGTTTTGCTGAGTACTCCTGGAGATTGTATTTTATAATTGTTTCTTTATACTTCCGGACACATCTTGGGATTTTCCTCCTCTCCACCCCCTGTACTATTTTTATTTGATATGATACCTTGAGATGCAGCAGAGAATAGTGGTGAAGAGAACCTCTAGAGCCAGACTTCTAAGTCTTGGCTTTTTCATTTACTGCTATTGTGACTTGGGAAAGTTATTTAAAGTCCCTGTTCCTCAGTCTTTTCAACTGATAAACTGGACTAATAATATTCCCTACCTTGGGATTGCCAAGAGGATAGTGAGTAAATAGTTATGAAAAACTAAGAACAGGACACTGAGTAAATGTTGGCTGTTATGGTCATTGGTGATCCTGGTAAATATGCCTTTTTCTTCCAAAGCAAAAGAATATGAAAAGTTGAATTGCATCACAAAATATTGTCATTATTGCCTTAACAGAAGAGTTTGATATTTCATGGTTTTTCTCTCTGTTATATTCTTTTTTTTGCAGGAGTCTCTTCTGGGTCTAGATAAAAAAGTAACAAAAGCTAACTGTTGTGAAAGTTCTGAACAGATGAAAAGGTTATTAGAAACTTATCTAATACTCGTGAAACATGGAAATGGATCAAAAATAACCACACCTACTGATGTTTGTCAGGTGGGTTCCCAACTTAATAAGCTTAAGAGTCTGTTATTAAAAGCTGAGTGCCATGTGTGCCCTGGTTGTTTGTTTGTTTGTTTTGTAGGTACTGTCTCAAACATTACAAATTGCCCATCTCTCCACATCCTGCCTGGAGACCCTCTTGGATGTCATTTCTGCTTTGATCCTAAGTGAAAATGTTTCCTTGCCGGAGACCCTCATCAAAGAAACCATAGAAAAAGTAATTTACTTCAACAAATATTAATTGAGTAGTTAATAATATGTTAGCAGTGGATACGCTGTTAGGAAATACAAATGAAGCGTGACAAAGGCGCTTCCCTCAGGAATTTATAACCTTGTTAAGGAGATGTGAATTGCATGCTTTAATGGAAATAAGCAGAATAAAGTGTGGTGAAAGCTAGCTCTGTACAGCAATTATTCTGCAAACATGGATAGTTTCCTATATCCTGAGCTAGGTCGTCAAGGATGAACACTATGATGCCTGTGGTTCTTGATTGTTTGCAGGGACCTGCCAGTGACTAGTTATCATCTGGTGAACTAATCTGTTGGTGGAGGTATATTGGATTATAACCATTGATTCTGCCTGGGGTTGAGAAACAGATAAATGTTTTCAAAGGACTTCTATTTGGGATAATCATTGAAGGTTGAATAGCAGTCTGCCAGTCAGAGAAGGGGTTACAAACACAAAGAGAGGGGGAATAGCAAAGACAAGTGTTTATAAATGGATGCAGCCAGGCGTGGTGGCTCACACCTGTGATCCTAGCACTCTAGGAGAATGAGGCGGGTGGATTGCTTGAGCTCACGAGTTCAAGACCAGCCTGAGCAAAAGTGAGACCTTGTCTCTATTGAAAATAGAAAAACTGAGGCAAGAGGATCACTTGAACCCACAAGTTGGAGGTTGCTGTGAGCTATGATACCATGGCACTCTACCCAGGGTGACAGCTTGAGACTCTGTCTCAAAAAAAAAAAAAATGTGTGTGTGTGTATATATATATATATATATCATATAAATGTGTACAGTCTGGGCACATGGACACATGAGGAGGGTAATGTGATATCAGCAAAGCTCTGCTTGGCTTTGAAAAGTCAGATTGGATTTTAGGCTGCAGGTTTTGGAAGGCCCTGCAAGAATCCTAAGCAGATGCATGATTTACTGAGATTTGCATTTTAGTGAGTTTGGAAGCTGGAAGTTTGGAAGTGGGATTGAAAAGAAATCAGTTGGGTTCTTCCTAGCTTTAAGGCATGTAAGCAATATACTTTTGGGCAAGGTGTGAAATTATGCTTCTTGCTTTTTCATAATTCTTTATAGCTGGGCAAGAATGGCCAGCTTATGGGCAGAGTCATATGTAATCATTAGGAATATGGTGCCCTTTGCATCTAAGTGACTTTGGAGAAGGCCGAAGATTTGGAAAGAAAGCTGATTGACGTGTGCACCCACCATTCCTTTTTATAACTGTTTTTTTGGGGGGAAAGGGATAGTACTCTCTGTGTACTTACATGAATATTTTTTACTTGTGGTCCACAGATCTTTAAGACCAAATTTGAAAGATGTTTAATTTTCAGTTTTTCTGAAGTCATGTTTGCTATGAAGCAGTTTGAGCAGGTAAGCAAGATATCATTAGGTTTGGGGTATTTTAAATAAAATGTATCATGATAAAATAATCAAATTTGAAATCCTGGGATTTTTGTTTTATGAGAAGAGCAAAATATGTGATGTTTTTGGTCAATGTTTTGTTAAATGAAATCACAATCAGTTCTAGGTTGTAAGTGAAACTGTTTTATACATGGCGGCATTTAAAATGATATTCAATCATTTTTTTTTCTTTTTGGAGACAGAGTCTCACTATGTCATCTTCGGTAGAGTGCTGTGGCATCACAGCTCGCAGCAACCTCAAACTGTTGGGCTTAAGTGATTCTCTTGCCTCAGCCTCCTAAGAAGTTGGAACTACATGAGCCCGCCACAACACCCTGCTATTTTTTTGTTGCAGTTGTCGTTGTTGTTTAGTAGGCCCAGGCTGGGTTCGAACCCATCTGCCTTGGTATATGTGGCCCGTGTCCTAACCACTTAGCTGTGGGCACCCAGCCACCAACTTGATTTTTTAGTTATCCTTTAGGTTGTTACCAAACTGTATGTAAAGTTGAAAAACAGTTTAATGAACTTTTATGTGAATTTGAAGCATAGAAAATAGTTTCTAAAATAATTTTTATTAGAAGACATTCCAATTTTTTTTTTTCAGGCAGAGTCTTACTATGCCGCCCTTGGTAGACTGCCGTGGCATCACAGCTCACAGCAACCTCACACTCTTGGGCTTAAGCCATTTTCTTGCCTCAGCCTCCCAAGTAGCTGGGACTATAGGCGCCCTCCACAATGCTTGGCTATGTTTTTGTTGCAGTTGTCATTGTTGTTTAGCTGGCCCAGGGCGGGTTCGAACCCACCAGCCTAGGTGTATGTGGCCAGCACTGTAACCACTATTCTATGGGCACCAAGCCTATTGGTAGAAGTTCTGATTTTATTGTGAATTCATTTCATTGCTACTACAAAATAGATAACCTGAATGAGGTAGAAAGCTTTCCTCAGATCCTGAGTTTGTCCCTTTATCCTTACCCCCATCAAAGATTTGCTCCTCCTCCTAACTCTTGCTAGTAACCCTACAGGATACTTCATGGAAACCTGTCTTTAGAATTGTCCTCCCATTCTTTGCGTGTTTAATAATATATATTCTTATGTATAGTCTCAGCTATCTCCCCCATCCCTCCCCAGAAAATTCCCAGAAATCTTCTGTACGTGGCCTAGACTCCGTTTCTTTCTGCTCTCTGAGGATTCTTTAGCTCACTCTGGTTTTCTTAGCAATGGCTTCTTTCCTTTCTCTCTTCTTTTCTTTGGTTTGTTTTTTTTTTTAAGTCTCATTTGTATCTAAGTACTACCTATATGTGGTTTAAAAACTCAAACAAGGCTGTAAAAGACAGTCATTTGTTTTCTACTCTCCTCTAACCAGCAGCAACCACCTTGAATGATTTTTAGCAATTTTTTTCTGGTATTTACCCTGCATTTTTAAATCCTCTGAAGGGACCACCTTTCCTTGGTTTGTTAGTTTTAGTTCCATCTGCAGAGATGGATTTTAGTTCTTTTATGTCCCTCATCCTCCCAGGAGAGTTATATCATGAATTTTAGCTGCATCCATATTCAGCACATACTTAATCCTTATAAACAAGAGAATTTTATGAATACATACTCTTTTGTGTGTGTTTTCTCATTTTTCCTGGAGTTTATAATTGCCTCATTCTTTAAAAACTGGAAATCGTTTCCTTTGGATAACTGGTTAGTGGATCTGTCTTTGGACAGTGTGGTAAATAAATACCTTTTACCTACAAACTGTCAGGTCATTTAGCTCAATTTTTCTTTTTCTTCTTTCTCCTTGACGGCATTCTTCCTGGAGCAATTCCATTCGGAATGCACTCTCTTCGTCCCCTGCACAGAGGTTATACTGAGACCTCCCGTAGCTTCTCTCCTGCTTCCTAGGTCCCATGTTTTTCTCTGGCTATAGTTTAGTCTTTAATTTTGGTGGTACAGAGTCTATGCTAGGACTTCACCTTATTTTCCCCCAGTTGGTAAGACATTGCTGAATTGCCTTCAGCTTCTCTTGTCTCTGGAGAGCTCTCATGCTGTTGTGATTCCTGATTCTTTGCTTCTAATCTAGTTATTCTGAAATGTTCAGATCTTCATTGGGTGTTCTGAAATTTTTAGCTGTTCATGAGTGATTTTATTTTCGCTTATTTTTAGCTTTTCCTACCAAGCTTTCTCTCCTATGTTGAGGATTGCTTCTTGATTGATGATGCTGCCATCAGAGATGAAGCTCTGGCCATTTTGGCCAAGCTCATTCTGAAAAAAGCTGCGCCTCCCACTGCTGGCTCGATGGCAATTGAAAAGTACCCTCTGGTTTTCTTACCACAGATGGTGGGGTAAGTTCTCAATTTTTATTCCATTTAAGTATAATCCATCAAGAATACTGTGAAAAATGAAAAATACTGTGAAAAATATATATATGACCTGGAAAGATGTCCACAGTAAGTTTTTACAAGAAAAAAGCAAGTTGTAGAACTACCTATGTTAATACCAATCTCATTTTGCAAAGTGAAACAAGAAGTGTTTGTAAGCGTAGGGAAACATGAAAAGATGCAAAAACCTGTTAACTTTGTTTATGCTAGAAGGATAGTAAGGGAAACAAAAAAGGTGACTGAACTTTTTTAACCTCTTATTTTAAAATAGTTATGGACTTACCTGCTGTCTGTAAGAACCTGGATGGAGGGATTTCATGTCCCCTTCCCTCAGTTTCCTCATTGGTGCATCTTGCACGAGCATACAATAGTGTCACAACCAGAAAAGTGACATTGGTACAATCCAGCAATCTTATGCAGATTTTGTTGTTTTCATGCACTTCATCCTGAGTGTGTTATGTAGATGAACGTTCAGTTCTACACAGTTTTATCACCCACGTGGATCTGTGACCTCCACCAACATGAAGATAAAGAACTATTGTATATCCCTTACCACAAGGATCCCTCATGCCACCACCTTTCAGTGGTCACCCTCACTGTCTGCTCCCTACTCCCTGACCCCTGGCACCTACTAATCTAGTGTTTTTCAACCATTTTTTATAATCTCACAGCACACTTAAATTATGTTGATCCAAACAAAGAGTTAAGAACTGTATACTTGGCTCAGTGCCAGCCACACATGCCAAAGGTGGGGGGTTCGAGCCCAGCCATACCCAGCTAAGCGACAGGTAAATAACTGCAACAAAAAATAGCCAGGCATTGTGGCGGGCACCTGTAGTCCGAGCTACTTGGGAGGCTGAGGCCAGAGAATCGCTTGCACCCAAGAGTTGGAGGTTGCTGTGAACTGTGACACCACAGTGCTCTACCCAGGGCAACATAGTGAGACTCTGTCTCAAAAAAAAACAAAAGTATACTTTGCTTTGAACTTCTGTCAAAAATAATTTAATATCTTTAAAATTTTTCCTAGCATGTCCAAGATCCTCTCACAGAACATCAGTTGAAAGTCACTGCATTAATCTCTTGTCTAGTTTTATAATCTTGTCATTTCGAGAATATTATGCAAATGGAATCACAAAGTATTCTTTTTGAGATCGGCTTTTCCTTCTCAACATAATTCCCTTGAGACTCCTACGGGTCACCGTGTGTAAAGCAGTCCTTTCCTTCCCATTGCCGAGTGCTGCAGTGTTTCCTGGGGTGAATGTGGCAGAGTTTAATCATTCACTTGTTGAAGGACATTTAGACCCATTACTAGTTTGGGGCTATTATAAATAAAGCTGTTGCTTTATGTATTCATTTCTCTGAGATAAATGCCCCCAAATGGAATTGTTGCGTTGTATGATAAGTTATGATAAGTACATGTTTAGTTTTATAAGAAGTGCCAAATAGTTTTCCCAAGTTGCTATGACATTTGTCATTCCTACCAGCAGTGTTGGAATCAGCCACTTCCTTTCCATCTTTGTCAGCTTGTGATACTGATCACTATTTTTGCCAGTCTGATAGAAGTGTAGTTTTTATTTTTATTCTCATTGTAGTTTTTATTTTTATTTTTTTAACCAACAAGACCAATCAGATAATCACTATAGTTTTAATTAGCATTTCCCTAATGGCTAATGATGTTGAAGCATCTCTTCATGTACTTATTTCCCATCTGTGTGTCTTTTCTAGTGAAGTATCTTATCTGTTCATTTCCTTGGTTCATTTTCTTTTCTTTTGAGATGGGGGTCTCACTTGTTTCCCTCTTGGTCTCCAACTCCTGACCTCAAGCCATCCTCTCACCTCAGCCTCCTAAGTAGCTGGGGTTTATCAATTTTTTCTTTTATAGATCATGCTTTTGGTGTGCAGTCTAAGAGCTCTTTGTTTAGTTCTAAGTCCCAAAGATTTTTTCCTGTTATTTTTCCTAAACGTTTTATAATGTTGCGTTTTACATTTAAGTGTATGATCCATTTTGTATGAGGTTTGAGGTTTAGGGCAAGTTTCATTTTTATTTATTTTTTTATTTTTTTGGTTTAGCCTGGAGTTGTCCACTTGCTCTATTGAACTGCTTTTAGCATCTGTGTCAAAAATCAGCTGGGTGTACACATGTGGGTCTACTTCTGGGTTCTCTCTGCTGTTCTTTCCCTTGATCTGTGTGTGTGACTTACTCCAATACCATACTATGTTATTACTACATAAGTCTTGACGTCTTTAAATTAAAATTCTCTTGCTTTTCTCTTTATCAGAATCATTTTAGCTCTTCTTGGTCTTTTGCCTTTCTGTATCGATTTTAGAATAAGCTTGTCTATGTCTTCAAAAAATAACCTTGCTGGGATTTTGTGAGGAATTTTATTAAACCTATTGATCAATTTGGGGAGAATTGACATCTCTCCAAGGGTACACAGAACAATTAACTTTGTTTTGTCAAGAGGATGTTAAGGGGAGAAAGGAAGTGACTATCCATCATAAAATTATGTGCCTTTGTATTGTTTCATTTGTTTAAAGGTTTACTTTCTTAATTTCATTCATTCAAAACAACATCAGCTCAGCCCCTGTGGCTCAACGGGCTAAGGCGCCAGCCACGTACACCTGAGCTGGCAGGTTCGAATGCAGCCCGAGCCCGCTAAACAACAATGACAGCTGCAACCAAAAAATGGCCAGGCATTGTGGCGGGCACCTGTGGTTCCAGCTACTCGGGAGGCGGAGGCAGGAGACTCGCTTGAGCCCAGGAATTGGAGGTTACTGTGAGCTGTGATGTGATAGCACTCTATCCAGGGTGACAGCTTGAGGCTCTGTCTCAAAAAAAAAACATATACCAGCTAGAAGTTAAAATCAAAGTTTAAGTAATTGAGTGGATTTAGCTTATTGTTTTTGAGATAGTTAAGAGGGTATGTTTGCTTCTAGCAATTGTAAATTAGGAAATGGGTTTCCTTATCCTTCTTTTGTTGTTAGACCTATTTCTGTTGGAGCAGTTAGAACTGTTCTCGTGTTTGTGTTTTGCTTTGAGGCAGCAAGAATAGATAGATACTCCTGGAGTTTGTGCTGAATACTTAGCTGTGAAGCTTGTTGGCCTCCACTGGGTTGGGAGTTACTGTCCCTTGGTCACAAAGCAGAGCTGGCTTTTGAGCATGCTCAGCCTCACATTCTAGAGGAGCCCATCTTCTTAACACCACCTTAAACATCTTCTACGTTCCTTAAAAGTAGCTTCTCTGTCAAAACATGCTAACAGAATCTTGTTGGCTTTTTAATGGACTGAACTCTGATTCCTAAAGAATGGGTAGTGAGTAAGTCCTGTAGAATTATCCCTTTGGAACATTTGTTTCTCTGGATTTTGCAACACTAAGTCAGTCTCCAGCAAGCAGATTCCTCGCCAATGTCAGAATTGTGGGTTCCTCTCAGTGGCAGGGAAGCTGCTTTGTTGGTTGGCTCCATGAGGTGAACAAGGAGGCCGACTGAGGCTGGCTGTGAGGCCTTCTTACACTAGTCTTGGCCTCTCAGATCCTCCTGAGAGGTCACACAGTTAAACAAACAAAAATAGAGGTATTAACTTACAGCAGGTACTACAACTTCTGTGTTTTCTTTCTCTGAGAAAACATCCTTCTGCCGCCCCCTACTGAGCTAGGGCATGTCCAGATGAATGAATAGGAGCCTTTGTCTTGATTTCTTCCGGGAAGATTTCAGCATAATAGTTTGAATATTCATAGTAATAATCTCTCTAGCCTTTATCCGACTGGTTTGTTGTGAGGCTAAAAACAGACAAGAAATGTGAGAAAGCTCTTTGTGAGATAAATATATTCCATCATGACAGTTATTTATAATATCAAGTATTGTTTTGTTTTAGATACCTGAGTACAACAGTGAGTAAGAGGAAGTTTCCTTGTTTAGATACAACATTCCTTTGGGGAGGTATATAAAAAAGCCAATAAGCAAGGTGATTTTCAGTATAGTAGAACCTCTGTTACTGACCCCCTCCTGAAGTTGGCCTGATTTTCATAGACGTGCACCACATTTATGTATCAGCACAGCAGGCCTGGTTCCTTATGGTGACCCCCTCCTGAAGTCGGCCTGATTTTCATAGACACGCACCACATGTACATATCAGCACAGCAGGCCTGGTTCCTTATGGTGACCACCTCCATATGTTGACCCGTTTGTTACAGTCCCTTGGGTGATCAGCTTACAGAGGGTCTACTGTAGTGATAAGCAGCAGCCTGTAATCCCAGGATTTGGGGAGGGTGAAGCAGGTGGGGATCTCTTGAGCCCAGGAGTTCAGGCTGCAGTGAGCTATGATTGTGCCATAGTACTCCAGCCTGGGCAACAGAGTGAGACCCTGTCTCAAAAACAAACAACAAAAAAAGGTAAGGTAGTGATAAAAACAAGAAAACCAGGATGTTGAGAGGGAGAGTAAGTGGAGAGTGTGCACTTGTTCCTTTCCTGAGAGGGAGCCTTTGGACTGATCATAATGAGGGGAAAAATCCAGCCTTATAAAGATTAAGGTGAAAGACTTTTCAGGCAGAGGAAATAGCTATTGCCGGGGCTCTGGGACAGGAGGACACCTCCGTGGGTAAAGAGAAGTGAACACAGAGGAGAGTGGGATGAGAGGAGGCGGGGGAGGAAGGCAAGGGTCTCAGCCTTACAGGACAAGGTATCTAGTGTGGGTCTGACTGGAGGAGCTCATTGGCAGGTCTGATAAAGTGGAGGAGGGACATGACAACCGATGACTCACTTATTTTTAAAAGCAACTCAGTATTTGGTAGGACTTTTGCAAATTTTGAGTCATAGTTACTACTGCAAAGACCACTCTAAGAAGTGGTGACTTCAGGGAATTGACAGTTAAATTAACTTAATGATCTGTCATAATGTCAAACACTAATATCCTAATAAATCTGAAACAAAAGAAAAAGTAGCTAACTTTTGGATTAATTTTAATGCTCAAAGGAGCAAAACCAGATCTTCCACTTCTTTTGTATAGCAAGCTAACCAAACTGGAGTTGGAGGATAAATTATAAAACAAATCACTTTACTTATTTCTAGGACTTTTATCTTGACTACATTTTTGTCTTTCATATAGGACTAAGGTACATAGTACACCAGCAAAAATGAAAAGAGGAAAACAAGAATAGTAGCAGAGTAACAGATAACCCCAAACAGAATGTCCTGCCAAGAAGTGTCATTGACTAATCATGTATCAGATTAAAGCAGCTAGAGAAAATTACTTATAAAGCATAATTATTTTAATGGTATTTTCAGCTTCATCACAGTAACTTTGCAGCAGTAGTAAAATTCATCTCAAAAAGGAAAGGGCAGGCTCGGCGCCTGTGGCTCAAAGGGCTAAGGTGCTAGCCACGTAGCGGGTTTGAATCCAGCCTGGGTCCCGCCAAACAACAATGATGGCTGCAACCAAAGAATGGCCAGGTGTTGTGGCGGGCGCCTATAGTCCCAGCTACTTGGAAGGCTGAGGCAGGAGACTCGCTTGAGCCCAGGAATTGGAGGTTGCTGTGAGCTGTGATACCACAACACTCTGTCCAGGATGACAGCTTGAGGCTCTGTCTCAAAAAAAAAAAAAAAGGAAAGGGCAATGGAAGAAATCAGTCCATTACAGTGAATTATCTCTCAGAAACATGCCCTTGTGTCTTATTTCCCGTGTTCCTCTGACCCTTGGTTATTACACCTTATGCTGCAGAAATAATACTTAAAACTAGAAGAGACTTGGTTTAAGTCATGGAGCAAATTAAAATAGAAATAGAAAGAAGTAGAGCAAATGGAGGTGAACAAGACTTTCACCGAAAGTCAGAGAGGGACGCACGTTTGTTTGGTTATTTATACTCAGCCACCTCCAACAGTTCCTTTCCCACAATCTACAAAAATAAGGAACAAATTTACTTCAAACTTCAGAATGCAAGAGCCATTGCATTCTTTCCTATTTTAAACATTTATTTTTAGGATCTATAGAGAACTCAGATTATTTGAGCAAAAAAGAGCTAATAATCCCTGGGCAAGAGACATGAACAGAACCTTCTCTGAGGAAGACAGACGAATTGGCTAACAAACATATGAAAAAATGCTGATTGTTCCTAATCATCAGAGAAATACAAATCAAAACCACCCTAAGATATTACCTAATCCCTGTGAAATTAGCCCGCATCAGAGAGTCCCAAAACTGCAGGTGATGGAGTGAATGTAGAGAGAAATGATCACTTTTACACTATCGGCAGGACTGTAAACGAATACAGACTCTTTGGAAAGACGTATGGAGAATACTCAACTCAAATTAGACCTCCTGTTTGATCTGCAATCCCACTGCTAAGCATCTACTGAGAAGAAAAAAAAAATATTTTATCTTAAGGACATTCGCACTGGATTGTTTATCACAGCTCAGTTTACAATTGCCAAGCTGTTGAAACAACCTAAATGCCCATCAACCCAGGAATGGATGATGTGGTATCTGCATACCATGGATTTATTAGTCAGCCATAAAAAGATGGAGACTTCATATCTTTTGTATTAACCTGGATGGAGTTGAAACACATCTTCTTAGTAAAGTATCATAAGAATGGAAAAGCAAGTATCTAGTGTACTGAAAGTTAATATAAAGCCAGTAGATGATCTAATTCATGCCCACATAGGAGAAAACTCAATTCAGTTCAAGTTGGGGGAAGGGCAAAATGTAGGGGTGTATGGCACACCTGTAGGGTGCAGGACACAACTACAAGAAGGACTCTAGTAACAAATTTAAATATTGTGACTTGGTTGTTGATACCTTCCTTTTAACCTGAAATTTAAAAAAAAAAAAAAATTTTTTTATTTACTTTTTATCCTTCAGATCCTGTGTAAGGCAGATGAAGACTAGGTCCCAGGGAGGAAACAGACAGTTTCCAGTGTTGGATCATCTATTATCTATAATTCAGTTACCTCCAAATAATGATACTACTTACTTTTCACATTCCTGGGCAGCCCTTGTTGTGTTACCACATGTTAGGTAAGAAAATAAACTCCATTTAACTTTGTTTTTTTTTTTTGGTAATTTGTTTTTATTTATATAAATGTATGGAGTACAAGTATAATTTTGTTGTATGCATAGATTGCATGAGCTTTATTGAATTAACAGTATAAACAACTTAAAGACTTTGCATGTACAGTGGAAAAGGACCTCAAGAAGCTGTATTATCTTGCCTCCTCACCTTAAAATAGTTACTAATAACTGTTACAAGGATTACATGAAATAATGCATGGACTGATTGTAAATTATAAAGGTTTCTATAAACATATGTCATTACTACTTCAGACGTTCACTAGTATGTCCATTCAAAATAAAAACTCTGTAAAATAAAACTGTGGGCCAGAGGAAAAAACAAAAACACTCTGAAAAACATTGTTACTAAAAGAGCATGTGAATAAACTGATTTACAGATTTAACACAATCTCTGTAAAACTCTTGTAACTGTGGGACCAACCCAAACTGGGGCTACTCTGTTAACAACAAAATCATTTAACTTGAAAGAAACACTTAACATGCTGATTAATGTGTTAGCCATTCCTCCCCATTCTGTGAGAAAGCTGTCGAGTGACAGTTTGAACTTTCCCTTTTTCTCCCCTGTCTTTGGACAGACCTCTTGAGAAAGAAAAGGTGATACCTCTAGTCACGGGCTTCATAGATTCACTCTTCATGACAATTGACAGAGGGAGCTTTGGAAAAGGTCAGTTACAATCCCCATTTGTTCTCTTTTCTCTTCTTTCCTGGCACACCCCAAGTAATTGTAAATGTGTGAAATACTAGAGAATACTACTAACATTGCGTTCTGGCATAGCCTCTGTTATATATATCCAGGGGGAGAAAAGAGGATACAAAGGGCATGTTTCAGTGAGACCACATAATGTGGTTGACCGGGGTCATGGTTGCATTCACACAAGGAAGGTGAAACATCGCATGCCATGAGGGAGAAGACCATTCATTTACAAGCCCCAGACTGTCTTGTTTCCATCTCCCACGCCTGCCCGACCTCTGGTATACATCTCATACTCCAGGCATTTCTATTTGCTTGACATTGAGCAAGACACATTCTTTTGCATCTGTCTAGCTGACTTTGCACATGTGTTTTCTCTACCTGGAGACCTCTCTAGGTGTTTGTCATTCAGTGAACTCATACAAGCATAACACCTCTCAGAAGGTCTTCAGACTCTACCAAGGCAGAATTAAGTTACCCTGGGGCGGCGCCTGTAGCTCAGCGAGTAGGGCGCCGGCCCCATATACCAAAGGTGGCAGGTTCGAACCCAGCCTCGGCTGAACTGCAAAACAGAAAAATAGCCGGTCATTGTGGCGGGCGCCTGTGGTCCCAGCTACTCGGGAGGCTGAGGCAAGAGAAATCACCTAAACCCAGGAGTTGGAGGTTGCTGTGAGCTGTGTAATGCCACAGCACTCTACCAAGAGCAATAAAGTGAGACTCTGTCTCTACCCCCCCCCCAAAAAAAGAATTAAGTTACCCTGCCCAAAACACCATATCCTGTTGTGTGTTTATGTATCTCTATCAGCCTACAAGCAGCAATTTAAAAGCAGACATTTAGTTTCATTCTAGCATAGCATTTCTTTTCTAGCCCTTGTGGGTAGTAGTCATTTGTTCACTAAAATATTAGTGTGCAACATTCTAGGTTGCATACTAAGCAGACATATTAAAGAAAAAGTGCCACATCTCTATTGCTCGGTAGCCACATGTGGCCAGTGGCTACCATATTGGATTGTGTCTACTTATTGGCACAAATAGTTTTACCACTGTAGAAAGTTCTATTGGACAGTACTGGTCTAGAGCCTAGAGCAGGGGCTGGCAAAATCTTTCTGTAAAGAATCAAATAGTAAATATTTTAGATTTTGTAGGCCACTATCAGTCCCTGTGGCCTATATATTTTTTGACAACCCCTTGAAAATGTAAAGAAACATTGTTAGCTTCTAGGCCATACCAGATCTAACTTGTGAGTCATAGTTTGCTAACTCTTGGGCTAAAGACTAAACAAGGTTTAATTAGTATCATTAATTGAATGTATTGTAGGTAGTAGCCATTGGGATATGTGACTTCTCATAAATTGGAGAATAAAGTCAACATGAGTTTTATTCCAAGATAATTTCTTAGATATTGAAAAGTCCAAGCCTACTCTCCTCAAGAGTCCCGATAATGCCCATGAGTGAGACCATTATACTTCATCCTTGTCTTGGTTAATGAAACATAATTTTATTTTCAAGGGAAAGAATCTTGCTGGGTTGCCCAAGCTAAACTTGACCTCCTGGGCTCCAGAAATCTTTCTGCCTCTCATGTAGCTGGGTTGATAGATATGCACTACTACACCCAGCTCTAAAATGTAAATTTTTATCCTCTACTTCTGAGTAGAGAAAGATAAAATGTAAGACATAGAATCTTCTCTTTCCTACTGTATTTGGATATTTGGCAGATAATACTTTAAAAGGCATAAATTCATTTTAACAGCCTCCTATAACTAGCAAGTATTAAGCAAATGAGATGTTTGATAGTTACTATGACCAAGGAATAAGTAAGGTGGTTTCTCCTATTTTTCTGCTGTTAGGAACCTTATTCGTTCTTTGTCAAGCTGTAAATACTCTGCTGAGTTTGGAAGAATCTTCTGAACTTCTTCATTTGGTTCCTGTGGAACATGTGAAGAACTTAGTGTTGTAAGTAAACCTGTCTTCCATTTGACTTAGTAATGGATAAAATGTAAAAGCCTCAGCTTTTGCAAAATTTTGGACATAATAAAAATCATTTCATTCTATCTTATACTGGAATGATATTCACACAGTAAACTTTAATCTTGACTTAGGTCCTCCGATTAAAATAAATGTTTTGACATAGTCTATAATTACAGAGTCATCTTTGTAAAGAGTTATTTTATTGTGTGTATAAATTAGTATTGCAAAGTTCAAAGGATTTATAATGCTGATCATCCCCAGCAGTAACACTGCACAAAGTTGAGCTTTCGTAACTTCTTAGTGATTTCAGCATACACATTCCCACTACTTTCATATCCTCAGCTTGACATGATCAACAATTCGGAAAACTTTGCTGGGGTCTTTTTTTCTACATGCCGAGACAATCCAGTTTTCTCTTTGTTGGTTTGGTTTATTTGCTTTTTATAGTTTAGTTTAGCCAGGCCTTGATTTTTGTAGTATCTCACGGCTGTTATTATACCTTTTTTAAAAACCAGGCCTTTTGAAAACCCAGTGAAGGCGTTTGCTCCTTTTCCAGGAGTCTAGTCCATTGTACATAGTAGTCCAAGGCTTTATACTCAATCCCAGGCAGATTTACTCATGTTTATTCAGTAAACATTTGTTTGTGTTTCTCGTGTACCAGGCCCTTTTCTAGGTACTGGGAAAGAAAAAATGAAACAGACAAAATTCCCTGATTTCCTGAAATATCATTCTAGCCAGAAGAGACTACTGGATAGAGTAAATAAGTAAAATATATAGCCTAGGAGAAGGTGGTAAGTGCTGTAAAAAAAAAAAAAAGGGCCAGGCGATAGGAGAGTCCAGAGGTTAGGGACGGTGGCAGGGAAGCTTTAGCAAGGAGGATTCACCTGAGCAGAAGCCTGAAAGCAGCGCGCGACTAAGCCACGAGGGTATCTGTGGTCCGGCTGCTTCCTGGGCTCCAGAGCTGGGGTTACAATGCGTGCTGCCCCTCTGGGCCCTGGGGGCCTGGCTCAGGCAGCAGAAAGGCCATCAAGGCCCATGAGAGTGGGCGTGAGGGGGCAGAAAGAGAGCAGTGGGTAGAGGTGGACGTGGCAGACTGTGTGTGGGGCCTTGGCTTTTACTGAATGAAGGAGTGAGGCCTCAACAAGCTCACTCTGCCGCTGTGTTGAGAAGCAAGCCTGGGGAAATCTTGTGTTGCTATAATTACAAATCTGGGCAAAGTTTGCCTTTCTCCACGATCGAATTAGACTAAATTAGCTTCTTTAAACGAGGTTTGTTTCTTTGACATCACCGTATCTGCCATCTTGCCTATTTCCCTTTTCTCGGCAGTTCTGACTATACTTCTCACACTTGAGTCCTTGGTATAAACGATGGAAGGTGCTGTAGAGGGTTGAAGCCACACTCAGCCCAGAGTGGGTCTGCATGTTCCCTGGGAAAGGCCAGCTGGCCTCCCAGCCAGGTGCCTCTTCACCTTTGACACTTGGAGGCGCCCAACAGGAGTGGATGCATTTCTGAGAGTAGTTACTGGGTTCTGTGCTTGGTGCTGGGCTAGTGAGTGGCTTCACCGCAGGAAAGGCTGGACCGGAGTGTTGTCTGCGCTACTTCCTAGCTCTGTGGCCTTGGGTGAGTTAGTTATCCTCAGCTTGAATGAGGACGGCACGTAGAGGTTAAGCAACTTGTCTAAGGCTATACGCTGGTGCGCCATGGGGCTAGGTTCAAACCTGGGCCACCTCACTCCAGACCAGAGGAGCACGCTGGGCCACTCCTGTGTACTGCTGGCCATATTCTCTGAGTGCCAGACACGTGGCAGACACTTAGTAAATATCACATGCATGTATTTTTTATGTGATTATTCTTTACTACGTAGATTAAGAAACACCATCGTATCTGTAGTCAAAACAGTCTACTCAAACCTCTGCCTACCTCACTGGTGCTGTGCCTCAGAGTCTAACTGTGAAGTTAATCTAAGTGTCCATGTGAGACAGGTTAAGTTTTTACATTTCCTTCATCAGTGCTAATTTTCTTGGTTTATATTCTAGTCTGAATACTCTGAGGTGTCTGGTGAGGTTTGGGTCTAATAAATAAATCTCGTTGCAGAACGTTTCCTTTGGAACCATCTGTGTTGCTGTTGGCCGATCTCTATTATCAGAGATTAGCCTTATGTGGCTGCAAAGGGCCACTTTCTGAGGAAGCTTTAATGGAATTATTTCCCAAGTTACAAGCAAACATTTCAACCGGTATATCCAAGGTAATATTTCGGGGTATATTCTCCGTCTCTCTCCCGTTTGTGCGTGGACTACCAGTAATTATCACAGCTCCTATATCAGAAAATGGTGCTGTGGGTGATTTCAGTTTCAAGTCCTGATTCCTAAACATTGGCCTGCAAATTGATTGTAGCAGAATTAGTTAGGGAGATTAATAAAAATATAAATTCTGGGTTCCCACCTCCAAAGATTATGATTCAGTAGGGCTAGTGTGGAACTGAAAAATCTATACAGCTTCTAAAAGTCTTCTGGGTGGGCTTGGCGCCCATAGCACAGTGGTTATGATGCCAGCCACGTATACTGAGGCTACCAGGTTTGAACCTGGCCTAGGCCAGCTACAAAACAATGACAACTACAACGAAAAATAGCCAGGCGTTGTGGGCACCTGTACTCCCAGCTTCTTGGGAGGCTAAGGCAAGAGAATCAGTTAAGCCCTAGAGTTTGACGTTGCTGTGAGCTGTGACGTTACGGCACTCTACAGAGGGCAACAAAGCGAGACTCTGTCTCAAAAAAAAAGAAAAGTCTTCTGGGTGATTCTCCTGCTCATCAGGTGTGTAGAAATATCTGAATACCGTACATTACTTAGGAATAAAAAATCACTGATTTTAATTGAGCTGTAAGTTTAATCAACTTCTTTTCACTTATTTAGAGAGATGCTTATAGAGTCATTGTTAGAAACAACATGGTTTATGGATAACCTTAATTGTCTCAGTCTAATCTGGGGGATCATTGTTCTGTGTACTGTGAATTAGGTGTTGTTTGGTGTTGAATGTGAAATAAGGAATAGAATAGGCATGTCTTACTCTGGTCAAATGGTGTGTTTTTATTAATTCGGTAAAACTTAAATCTCACTCTCTGAATCATTTTCTTCCTATGGGATAAACTTTGGAGTTTGAAACATGCCTTTTACTTTCTCTAGATTCGTCTTTTGACAATAAGGATCCTGAACCATTTTGATGTTCGGCTTCCAGGATTGGTGGAGGTATTTTAACTGTTTGAGTAAATAATTTTTTAGAAAATATAATTTTACACGTTATTTTTAATTTTAAAATGATACCTTTGCATAAAATTAACACACTATGTAAGTATCATAAAAATGGAGTTTTTTGTGATTCTTATTCCCACCTACCAAAAGACTACCACTGAGAATCTACAGTTAATTGGTAGATATTCTTTCAGACTTTCTGAATACATACATAGAATTTAAAGAAATAATATCGTGAGGTTTTTTTTTTTTTTTTTTTTTGTGAAAGAGCCTCAAGCTGTCACCCTGGATAGAGTGCCGTGGCATCACAGCTCACAGCAACCTCCAATTCCTGGGCTTAAGTGAGTCTCTTGCCTCTGCCTCCCATGTAGCTGGGACTACAAGCGCCTGCCACAATGCCCGGCCATTTTTTGGTTGCAGCCATCATTATTGTTTGGCGGCCCAGGCTGGATTCGAACCCTCCAGCTCAGGTGTACGTGGCTGGCACCTTAGCCCACTGAGCCACAGATGCCGAGCCTATCGTGAGGCTTTTTTCCTACATTAATACCTCTAGTTCTACTTCGTTTTTGAAATTTGAATAATACTCCACAGTTTAAAATACCTTCTATTTAGCTGGTTCCCTGTTGATGGATGGATAGGTGGGTTTTTATAGTTTTTTAATGTTTTAAATTAAAAAGTACTATAGTGAACATCCTTACACAGATATATATTACAATTAGAATTATATACTAAGAGAATACATATATTTTTCTATTTCAATAAATGTTGCCAAATAGTTTGAGTGATTTTTGAGAATTAATTTTCTGTTTTTTACTTGTCATTTCTGTGCTAGGTAATAAATCTAAATTATCTGCCAAAAAAGTAAATGGCATGAGGAAAAGCTAGATCCTTGACCCCCCCCCCAAAAAAAACTGTTGCTTATTTAATTTAAAACATTAACATATTCCAGTTTTTCTATTTTTAGACCTTTTGGCATGTTTGATGTTCTTTCTGGAAAATCAAAATACTGATGTAGCTCTCTGGTTTGCTCCGTTGTGCAGGATGATGGGCTGTCAGAGCGGCAGTCCGCCTTTGCTATTTTACGCCAGGCAGAACTTGTTCCTGCAACTGTGAATGATTACAGAGAGAAGCTTCTTCATTTGAGAAAATTAAGACACGATGTGGTGCAGACCGCAGTCCCTGATGGCCTATTTCAAGAGGTAAAAGTAGCATCTTTTTCTTTTTTTTTTTCCGAGACAGAGTCTCACTCTGTTGCCCTGGGTAGAGTGTCATGGCATCATAGCTCACAACAACCTCAAACTCTTGGGCTCGAGTGATCCTCTTGCCTCAGCCTCCCAAGTAGCAGGGACTATAGATCCCCACTATCACACCCAGCTAGTTTTTCTATTTTTAGTAGATATGGGGGTCTCAGTTTTGCTCATGCTGGTCTCAAACTCTTAAGCTCAAAAGATCTACCCGCCTTGGCCTCCCAGAGTACCAGGATTACAGGCATGAGCCACTGTACCCAGCCCTTTTTTTTTTCTTTTTTTATTTATGCTTTAAATTCTGTTTGGGGATGCATATCAAATAGTCACCAAAAGAAATACAATTTTTTTAAAAACAAGGTAAATCTCCAATTCTCTTAGATACTTCAAGTGGTTCTACTGCCTTTTTAATAGTACAAATAACTGGCTCGGTGCCTGTGGCTCAACGGGCTAAGGCGCCAGCTACGTACACCTGAGCTTGCGGGTTCGAATCCAGCCCGGGCCTGCCAAACAACAATGATGGCTGCAACCAAAAAATGGCCGGGCGTTGTGGCGGGCGCCTGTAGTCTCAGCTACTTGGGAGGCGGAGGCAGGAGACTCGCTTGAGCCCAGGAATTGGAGGTTGCTATGAGCTGTAATGCCACAACACTCTATCCAGGGTGACAGCTTGAGGCTCTGTCTCAAAAAAAAAAAAAAAAAAAATAGTACAAATAACTCAATATCTTCTCTTTAAGTATGTGAGGTTGTGAAGCAATTACCTTACTGAGTATTTTTATTGCTTTTTCTGGTAGGACAGAGAAGCTGGCTGCTTTAAGTAGTTTGTTTCCCTTATAGGCTCTTGGTTTTTCTTATCATTCAGTTACAGCATCTAGCATGTGAACAGTTTGGAAGCAATCCTTCCCATTTTAGCAGTTCTCTAACTTCATCAGCCTTAGATCCTTAACGAAATGATCCCTTATCAAAAAAAAATATGTATTTTTAAACCATTTTTTTTGACATAACAGTTTTAAAATACAGATCCCATTTTTTTTTTTCAAGCTTTAAAGGGAAAAGGATAAATGATTATGATCTGTGGTTAGGTTTTGGAAAAGTATGAAATAAGGAAGCAAAACTGACTTAGTAGATGACAACACAGTTTCCAATTTACAAAATGTAAAAGCAAGAAATTTCTTTTAATTTAGGTAATGTGTACACAGTCCAGGCATAGGAACCCAGGGAATGATGACTTACATTTGAGCTGTTACTTTGTAATTTACAAAGTCTCTTTACATCTATTACCTCATTTAATCCTCACAAGACAGGCAGTGTTAGTACCTTTTTACAAATGAGTAAACAAGGACTCGGTGAAGCTTAGTGATGTGGGTAGGTAGTAAGTGTCAAGAAGAAGATTCATGGCTCGGCGCCTGTGGCTCAACGGGTTAAGGCGCCAGCCACGTACACCTGAGCTGGCAGGTTCGAATCCAGCCCCTGGGCCCGCCAAACAACAATGACGGCTGCAACCAAAAAATGGCCAGGCGTTGTGGTGGGCGCCTGTGGTCCCAGCGACTTGGGAGGCAGATGCCCAGGAATTGGAGGTTGCTGTGAGCTGTGATGTTACAGCACTCTATCCAGGGTGACAGCTTGAGGCTCTGCCTCAAAAAAAAAAAAAAAAAAAAAAGACTGTTGCTAGAATATGTACAAACACCTCATCCCCAGATTATCCTGAAACTGCCATTCTGCATGACGCCTTCTTAGCACTTGGGGATGTTAGTCATGAGTGTCATTCCAAAAGGTGATTGAGGAAACTTCAGATCCTCCGAACTGAACTCCTTTGAAGTTTTGAAAACTCAGAAACGTGCTCATGAAGGCTTAGCCCTTCACTGCCTACTTTCTTGAGTTCTTTGGCATCTCTGCTTTACTGTCTAGAGTTTAAGCTTTGTCTTCTTTGTCAGCTGGTGGCAATTTAGGACATTTAATCATTAGTCAAATCTGTTTATTCAAATATATCCTTTATATGTGAACATCTGCAGTGAATTTGAATACCACGTTTGCTATAGTGATTATTCTGTGTTAAAAAGTAAGTGACCTTTTAGGGAGAGGAGGAAGATTAGCATGCACTGACGAGTTTAGATTGGTACCTACAGCTTTTGTTCTGAATGCCAAGCTTCGTTCCAAATTTCAGATTGTCCAGCTCCACATGGTTGCATTTCAGGACTTGTGTTCTGCCTATCTGTTGCATTTCATCACCACAAACTAGTTCCTGTCATTGCAGGTGCCGCTTCGCTATTTGCTAGGCATGTTATATGTTAACTTCAGTGCTCTCTGGGATCCTGTGATCGATCTCATAAGGTAAGCCTGGGTTAAATGGGTGAAGCTGTTACATTTTAACTACTGCAGAATGATGGGGCCAACACTGTACTCCTAGGTGTGACTTAAATGAATGGGCATGTGCAATATTTACAGTTACCTTACATCCTTTGTTGGATAAGGTGAAGAAAAAATAAACAGTAACTATTCTCTCTGATGCCACATCTTCAGTATCTCATATGTTATAGGTAGATTTCTTTGTGCATTGAAATAACGTTAGAGGACTTTCCTACCTTATATGATAGTTCTGTGTTACTGAAATTTACAGTTAAAATTTTTATAGCAAGAAGGTATATTATAAGAATTGCACGATTTTATTTATATACATTGAGTCATCGAGCCATACTTTAATTTAAAAGTAAGGACTTTTCAAAACCCTTGCTCTCTCAGATCCAAAATGCCTTCATCTCTCAAAAGGACCTTAATAGTTTTAGCACAAAGTACCTGTTCTATCTCACGTTCACAGTCTGTTCTTTTACAGACATTTATCTTCAGGTCATCTAGTCTTGTTTTTTAGCAGATTGGAAACATGTCACATGTGGCCTTTTCGAAGCCCAACTACTATTTCTTATTTGACAGAAGCAGAATAAACAAGTACCTTTACAATTTGGAACCAATCTGTCTGCCTTTTACTGCCCTTCAAAGCATCAAACCAGTGTGCTAAAAGCAAGGACCTCCCAATATCAGCTTCATTATTTTGTTTACTGAGCTTTCAGAAGTTAGGAAGAGTCTGATGTGTGCGTTACCAATAGCCCACCCTCAGTTCTTCCATTACTCAGTGCCTGTAATAGTTCTTCATAGTGACTAGGCTAACTCTCTTTTGGGTACATTTTTCTGTTCGGAAAGATGGAAACAAGAAGAAACCTGTTGGTTTGTTTTCCACGTGTTTCCATAGCATGTATAGTTTGTGTCTTGTGTAAACTTTGTGCATATTCTTAGAAAATTGATGACTAAGTATATAAAATATTCGAGAGTAGTGTTGCTAGAATGTTGAATTATATCTGAATACTTTATATGATCCATCTAATGTCCTCTCTCTTTTTTTTTTTTTTCTTTTGAGACAGAGTCTCGCTCTCTGGCCCTGGGTAGAATGCCGTGGCATCATAGGTCATAGGTACCTTAAACTTGTGGGCAGAAGCAATCTTCGGCCTTTCTTCTTTCTTTTTTTTTCTTTTTTTTTGGAAACAGTCTCAGGCTGTCGCTGTGGTTAGAGTGCCGTAGCATCACAGCTCACAGCAACCTCAAACTCTTGGGTTTAACTGATTCTCTTGCTTCAGCCTCCCAAGTAGCTGGGATTATAGGCGCCCGCCACAATGCCCAGCTATTCTTTTTGTTGTTGTTGCAGTTGTCATTATTGTTTTAGCTGCGCCGGGCTGGGTTCGAACCTGACAGCCTTGGTGTATGTGGTTGGTGCCCTAGTCACTGAGCTACGGGCTCCGCCCTTCTGCCTAATGCATAAATAAATAAAAATAGTCTTCCTATAAGAGTCTACATAAATTTTGTAGGGCTTGGTGATTATTAAAAAAAAAAAATGTGCTCAAACGTAGGCACATTTTTCTCTATTTGAAAAACGAAAGTAGAAAAGTTGTTCATAGCCCCACAATGAGGCATAACCTAGTCAACAATTTAGTTATGTCCTTTCACTCTTCTCTGTAAGAGACCTCCAAATAAGGATTGTACCACACTTTTTGTTTTCTTTTCTCTTAGCTCTCATGCACAGGAAATGGAAAATAAGCAGTTTTGGAAAGTTTACTATGAACATCTAGAAAAAGCAGCTACACATGCTGGTACGTAGCGGGGCCTGAGGAGGCTGGGAAGAAAGGAAAGATGTATTATCTTTGATCACCTTTGAGTCTAGTTTATCATTGCCTTGTATTACTCAAGAAAGAAATGTCCTCTCTTGAGGAGGCACATAGGACAAATGTTGACATTTCTCTAGTGGTTATGACAACTTTTTTCTCTTGCAGAGAAAGAATTGCAGAATGATGTAAGAGATGAGGAGAAGTCTATTGGAGATGAAAGTTGGGAGAAGACCCAGGAAGGAGAAGTTGGCCATCTTTATCATGAACAGTTAGCATTGAAAACGGACTGTCAGGAAAGACTAGACCACACTAACTTCCGATTTTTGCTCTGGCGAGCTCTGGCAAAATTCCCAGAGAGAGTTGAGCCACGGTCCAGGGAGCTTTCCCCACTTTTCTTGAGATTTATCAAGTAAGTGTTCTCTTCTAAGAATGTCTTAGGTAGGGTATGCAGAAGAGAAAGTAAGAAGTATTAATATTCCAAATTGGCTAAGTATTTTGTATATCTTGTTTTGTTTTCAAATCATTGGCACATCTATAAAGCACTAGCTTTCTTAGGTAGCAACTAAACTATAATAGTTTCGTTCAGCACCTAATTTTTATATGAATCAAAATTTAACCACCCCATGAATGGAGGCATTAATAAAAAATTACAAGTTATAATATAAGAAGGACTGTGTTGTATTTGATCAACTTACAAAGGCTTAGTTATTTCTTGCTTTGTTATTCATTGTTTTATTGCCTGCCTGAGGCTTAAAGGTGTTTCCAGTAACCCAACCCCAATCACTGTTTTGAGCCTCTTATGTACTCTGAAAGTAATAAGAGGTTTCTGGAACATCATTTTGTTTTGACTGGATATGCTGTATGAGAGTCTAATTGCATAAAAACTCTAAAGATTAGGGGTATGGTGTGCAGAACAGCATTGAGCAATCATTAAAAAGTATATTTTCTAATAATATTCTATTCATGGGAAAATGCTATAGGGTTAGGTTAGGCAGGTCGTAAACCACACCATGCTCTACTTGTTTAAGAAATAGCCAGAAGGCTCGGTGCCCGTAGCACAGTGGTTACGGTGCCAGCCACATACACCGAAACTGGCAGGTTCGAACCCAGCCTAGGCCGTCCAAACAACAATGACAACTGCAACAAAAAAATATCTAGACGTTGTGGCGGGCGCCTGTAGTCCCAGCCAGGACTGAGGCAAGAGAATTGCTGAAGCCCAAGAGTTTGAGGTTGCTATGAGCTGTGACTCTGCAGCACTCTACCAAGGGTGACAACCTGAGACTCTGTCTCAAAAAAATAGCCAGGATGTGACACCAGCAGAACGATCCAGGGAGAGAGGGCTTTGAGGTGCAGGCAGAAAGGTGGCAGTAAACCACATTGCACTGGGCCTTTGTGTGAGAGGAAGGACTCTGGCTTTTCCTCTCAGTGAAATGGGAAGCCACTGGGAGGTGTAAGCAGAAGGGTGACTTGACCTGAGCTTTCTTAAGGATTTTTCTGGCTACCATCTTGAGAGAGAATAGGCTGTAGGGTGGCAGTGGTGAGAGTCGAGAGACCAGTGAGGAGGAAATTACAGGTCTGGGTAAGACGTGATGGTGACTTGACCACAATTGTAGCAGTGAACATGGATTTTTTTTTTTTTTTTATTTTCAGAATATTACAGGAATATACGTTTTTTTTAGGCAAGTGAACAGTTTATTAAGAATTAAACAAAGGTATGATGTGATACAGTACAAGCAAGACACTCAAGATAGGTATAATAGTACTACTCACACAAAAACTTAAATTTCACCTAAAAAAAAAAAACACAAGACAAAAGAGAAAG
>CAUYON010017541.1:0-12620 GCA_963573935.1 Arctocebus calabarensis
GACTTAATTAAACTGAAAAGCTTCTGTACAGCCAAGGAGACAACAACCAAAGCAAATAGACAACCTACCCAATGGGAAAGGATATTTGCACATTTTGAATCTGACAAAAGTTTAATATCCAGGATCTATACAGAACTTCAACTAATCTACAAGAAAAAAACCAATAATCCCATACATCAATGGGGAAGAGAGATGAATAGAATCTTCCCTAAAGATGACAACTCTTGAAAAAATGCTCATCATCCTTAATTATTAGAGAAATGCAAATTAAAACCACCCTGAGATACCATCTAACTCCAGTGAGAATGGCCTATATCACAAAATCTCAAGATTACAGATACTGGTGGGGATGTGGGGAGAAAGAAACACTTCTACACTGCTGGTGGGCCTGCAAACTAATATAACCGTTTGGAAGTATAGAGAAAATTCAAAGAACTCAACCTAGACCTCTCATTTGATCCTGCAATCCCATTGCTAGGCATTTATCCAGAAGAAAAATAAAAACTTTTATTATAAGGACACTTGTACTAGGCTGTTTATCGCAGCCCAATTTACAATTGCTAAAGTGTGGAAACAGTTTAAATGTCCTAAATGTCCTTCAACCCAAGAGTGATTGGTAAGCTGTGGTATATGTATACAATGGAATATTACTCAGCCATCAAAAACAATGGAGACTTTGCAGCGTTTGTAATAACTTGGATGGAGGTGGAACATATTATTCTTAGTGAAACATTACGAGAGGAAAAGTTTTAAATCGTGTTTTTGAGCTTCGTGATGAACTCAAAATGTTTTTTAATCAGGAAACAAGACCACATTTCAAGGCACTTTTCAGTAATAAAAGTGAACTGCAGAAAATAGTTTACTTGGTTGACATTTTTGCCATCTTGAATGAGTTAAATTTGTCACTGCAAGGACAAAATGCAACATATCTCAATTTGTCTGAAAAGATCTGATCATTCCAAATGAAACTTCAGCTTTGGCAAAAAAAAAAAAAAAATTGGATGAAAATAATGTTTATGTGTTGCCTATCTTATCTGCTTTCTTTGAGGAACATGACATTGAACCAGATAAAAAGATCACGATGATAATTTCTGTGAAAGAACATTTGCACCTACTTGCAGATGAAATTTCATCATACTTTCCAAATCTCTACCTAATACCCCATTTGCACTTGCCAGAAGCCCATTCACAAAGTTGAAGATGTTCCTGAGACAGCACAAGAAGAGTTCATTGAACTTATTAACAGCGATGCAGTGAGTACTGATTTCTCTGCAATACCAGTTACAAAATTCTGAATCAAATGTTTGTAGTCATATCCTGGTCTGTCTGAGACCGTGTTGTGCCTTCTTCTTCCATTTCCAACAATGTATCTTTGTGAAACAGAGTTTTCCAGCTTGTTGATTATCAATTCTAAATACAGAAGTAGACTTGTTGTGGAAGATGATCTTCGTTGTGCTTTTGCAAAGACTGCCTGAGAATTTCTGAGCTGGTGAGAAAGATGAAATCTCAACCTTTGCACTGATGTTGGCTTTTTACTGACACTGTCGCAAAATGTAGCATTATAGTTTACTATTGTTATATTAAGACTATTACTCATGCTACACCATGCTCCAAGACAAAATTTCATTTATTTGTAATTAGAAATAAATATTTCACAGTATATAATTACATATTGGTTTGTGATTAATCACTATGCTTTTGTTATAAAGCAATAGCGCTTTAATCACTACGCATTGTTCAATTTGTAACAATGAAAATGCACCCTACACATCAGATATTTACATTATGGTTCATAACAGTTATGAAGTAGCAACAAAAATAATTTTATGGTAGGGGTCACCACAACATGAGGAACTGTATTAAAGGGTCATGGCATTAGGAAGGTTGAGAACCACTGTTTTAGGAGATAGAGAACATAGCCAGCAACCTCTATGGTCCTTATTCCAAACTTAGTTGCCTTCAGTGATCCCCTGATTATTTCCTCAGCCTTCAGACTCTTCTGGCTTGGGATCTTAAAGCTCACAAGAATCCTTCAGGGGCAGATCTCAGAATGCCCTCTGACTTTAGATTCCATGGAGTGCAGGAGTCCCTCAGCCTATCCCAATAATGGATTTCTGATCCCAGCAGGCAGAATTAAGATGGCTGTGCTTTAGGTCCCTGCTAAGACTTTCTTACATCCTTCCCACAATGGCAGCTCCCTGTGGTAGGCTTGGGAGGAGAGAGGTAAGTGAGGCTCAGATCATGTAAGGTCTCTTACATTGACTAAAGAGTTTAGAATTTATCCTGAAGCCACTTAGGTATGTCTCAGTCAAGGTTTATAGCTGACTCTGACTGAGATAGGCTAAAAAAGGAATTATTTGAAAAGAAACCAGGGAGATCAATAATTTCCTGGAAGGCTGGAGAATGAGGCTGGATAGGACACAGGAGCAAGAAGAGGCTCTAAGGCCTGAGATAACCCATGTCACACCTCAAAACCAGGTCTGGAGGAGCCCACAGTCTTAGAAATGTCAATTTGTAACACTAACCTTGCTGGATGTCAGATGCCATAGCTGTCTCCAGGAGCTGGGCATAGCTGCCTCCTCTGGAGCCACAGCACATATTCTCCAGTTTGTCACTGTCTTTATGCCACAGACACCAAAGTCAACGTGTGGGGCAGGTACATCCAACTGACCAAGTGTGGGCTACTCTCTTTCTACCTCACAGTATGGGGAGGTCCCAGGCAGGATGTGACCATGGGAAGCTAAAAACTACAAATGCATGGGGAAGGAAGGAAGCAGATGGATACTTCAGAGAGATTATTTTAGTAGAGTGGTTTGCAGGAGGAGATGATAGAGACAGAGTAACGTGGCTGGATTCTGGTGAAATGGCTTAGGTGAGAGATGTTGAAACACCATGCCAGGGTGGATGCACCACCATTGTGGAGGAAAGGGCAGATTTCAGAAGTTAAAACATGAGGAGATGGTAAAGGAACAATTGTGGCTGTCCTCCAAGTTTCCAAACAGAGTAAGTGGGTCACTGATCAGAACTTTCATTAATAACAGAGTAAGTGAGTCACTGATAAGAACTTTCATTAATACGGGAATGCAGCTGTAGGAACCGAGTTGGGAAAAAGGGTTTCTCACAGGTGGTCTGTGGAGCACTGGGTTGGAGATGCTCAGGAGATGGGGACAACTGTTGTTTCTGGCTACTCAGTATCTATTCTCCCTTATTCTGGAATGAGATCCATTTCCTCTGGGGAAACAAACCTTCTCCCCACTATCAGTCCTATTAGTTCTAATAGGGTTGAGTTCTCCTCCAATTCCAGAAGTGAGCATGTGATCCAGGCCTGGCCAACCGAGCCACAGAGACTGGTTTGGAAATGGACACATGACCCAATCTGGCCAATGAAAGTCAGGCCGTGGGTCTTTTACTGGAGCTACTGGGAAGGAAAAACTTTCCATGAGGACTGCTAAGCTGCTGGAACATCAGCTTGGAGCTGCTGGTGGCCCTTTTGCTTTGACTTTGGGTGAGTTTGCATGAGAACAAGGCCAAAGCAGAAGAAAAGCAGTGCCCAGAGAGGGCAACAGACAGTCCTGTTGTTGATGACTGAGTATTCACTCCCATCAATGCTTGAAGCTGGGCTTTTCAGTTATACAAACCAATTTACTTCCTGTTTTCTCAAGCGAACTGCAGTTGGCTAAAACCACTTAAAGATGAACATTTCCTGACTTGGGATTTGGAATCTAGCACTTACTTAGCAAAGAAATCAGGGCTGGAGAAAGAAGTTGAGAAGTAGAGCTGAAGCTGTGGATATGACCCCACAGTGAGCAGGGGAGAAAATGACTGAGGAAAGAAGCAGGAGATGAGTCAATTCTTCAATCCTGGCACCGAAACACATTTAGAAACATCTACAGCATCAAAACACTAATAATGGGACCCCTCTTATAAAATGCTAATGTTTATAGCAGATTTTCTTTTCCTTGTCACATTTTATTTTAGTTTATTTTTAAATTTTCAGAACCATATGGGGATACAAATATTTGTGTTACATAACTTGCTTTTGTACTTTTTTTTTTTTGAGACAGAGTTTCACTATGTTGCCCTCAGAAGAGTGCCATGGTGCCACAGCTCACAACAACCTCAAACTCTTGGGCTTAAGTGATTCTCTTGCCTCAGCCTCCCAAGTAGTTGGGATGACAGGTGCCCGCCACAATGCCTAGCTATTTTTTGTTGTTGTAGTTGTTATTGTTCTTTAGCAGGCCCGGGCTGGGCTTGAACTTGCCAGCCTCAGTGTATATGACTGACGCTCTACTCACTGAGCTACGAGTGCTGAGCTGTACTGTTTGAGTCAAATGTATAAGTGTCCCCATCACGCAAATAGTGTACCTGTTAGGTATAAATTTACTCATTCTCTCCGCCTCTCCCACCTGTTTGATTTCTATTGGATATAATTTCCATAGATGCATGTAAGTGTTACCGATTATTTCCAATTTAATGGTGAGTGCATGTGGTGTTTGTTTTTCCATTCTTGTGATATTTTATTTAGATGAATGGCCTCTAGTACTATCCAAGTTAATACAAGAGGTATTAATTCACCAATTGTTTTTGAATGGCCGAGTAGTACACTATGGTATACATATATCACATTTTATTAACCCATTCATGTATTGATGGGCACTTGAGTTGTCTTCATATCTTTGTGACTGTGAATTGAGCTACTATAGACATTTGCATGCAGGTTTCTTTTTTATAAAATGTCTTTTTTCCTTTGAGTAAATACACAGGAGTGGGATTGCTGGATCAAATGGTAGGTCTACTTTAGTTCCTTGAGGTATTGGCCTTCTCCTTTCTTTAGAGGTTGTACTAGTTTGCAGTCCCACCAACAGTGTATAAGTGTTCTTATCTCTCCATAGCCACACCAGACTTTGTTGTTTTGAGACTTTTTGATAAAAGTCATTCTCACTGGAGTTAGGTGATACCTCATTGTGCTTTTAATTCACATTTCCCCAAATGATTTGAGATGTTGAATATTTTTCCATGTGTGTTGGCCAATAGGCTATCGTCTTTTGAAAAGTTTCTGTTCATGTCATTTGCCCACTTTTTAATGGGATTGTTTGATTTTTTTCTTACTGACTTGCTTGAGTTCTTTGTAGATTCTGGTTATCAGACCTTTCTTGGATTGTTTACAGTAGACTGTGATAAACTTTGAGATAGCCATATAATGAGGCCTCTGGGTTAAAACATTTTTTTTTCATTCTAAAGAATATCATTGAGATGCTATTATATGTTTTGAAACCATTTTCAAAACAAAGGAAAATAGATGCCTTTCCAAGGACAGTTTCCAAACAGCACATCCTATTCAACTATCTTGTGGACCCGGCTTCAATGCCTCTCCACTGTTCACTTCAGAAAGAACAATAATTGACAAGTTGTTTCACATATTTTTCCATTATGAATTGGGTATTTAACTCATGTGACCCATTTTCCTAGTGATGCTGATCCCTAATGAATCCCTGAATGACTTGAACATTTTTAAGACAAGAATCTCTCAAGTCTCAGAGCCTGATCACCAGCTGCTTTGAAACTCCTATTGTATATTTAGGCTCTTGCTTACATTTTAGTGAAATTTAATTTTTTTTTGCATGAACCTGGTTTATCTTATGTGGGCACTGTAGCTGGATTGTCCTTGTCACTTACTATTGCTGACGTAGATACCCAGATGGTCAGTTTGTGGAAAATTGCAAAAATAGGTTGAGTCTTATTCTAGCACTGGGAAAGGACAATGTGGGAAAGCTAAGGCTTGAAACCCCCTGGATGTGGGCTTGGTTCCCAGGCTTGGCCACTTCTCACCTGTCTGAGTGCACGTGATTGAATCCCCCAGCTCCTCTGAGATCCAGTTTCTCCACCTGTTAAATGGAGAATGCACTGTGTAGGGCTGTGTAACGCTTTTGTGAGAAGATCACATCCATGTAAGGCAAGTAACCAGGGCTTGATAACTGATAGATGCTAGTAAAGGAGCTCAGTTTTTTCCTTTTATTATTTTTTATTGTATACTAAGAAAGTAGTAAGTGCTCAGTATAAAACATCCAAACAACATAGAAGTATATACAGTAAAGAAGAATGTTCCCTCCTGTCTTCCTGCCTGCTCACCTGGCTCTCAGGTAGCCCTAGATAAGAATACTCTTCCTGGCCTATTTTTGCTTGTGCAAATGTGTAGACACCCACTACACATACACACACACACACACACCAGAAAATTATTTATGTATATGTGATATGAACATCTTTACAAAACCAGTGCACATACATAGTAGATAAATGCTAATATTAGCTCATTGCTTTTCAAGTTTGTCAAATAGTTTGGAGGGAGGAGGTAATTAAGGTATAATCCACATACCCACCCATTTCAAGGGTGCGTTCAGTGGATTTTAATATGTTCAAGGACTTGTATAACCATTACTGCAATCAATTGTAGGATGCTTCTTTGAAAAATTTAGATTCTATGCTCATCTTTAATTTTTTCCCCCATCATTTTATCGTTGAGTTGTAAGAGTTCTTTATATTCTAGATGCAAGTACTTTAGCAAACATATGATTTACAAAAAATGTCTCCCATTTTGTGGATTGCCTTTTTGTTTTCTTGATGTATCCTTTAAAAGACAAAAGTTTTAAATTTTGATGATATCCGACGTGTCTATTTTTGTTGCTGTTGTTTTGGTGTGATATCTAAGAAATCATTGTTAAGGAGATGGAGGGAGGATAGGAGGGGGAGGTGTGTGCTCCTGAGAGAGCCAGGAGCTGCAAGGAGGATACAGCCAGACCAGCGGCCGCTGAGAGTACCCATCCAGGTGACCCGCCCTCCTGGCAGTGGCTTGGACGGACTGATGGACCAACTGCGCAGCTTGCAGCAGGCGCCTGGCCATGTTCATGTTCAGCCAGAGCTCCCGGAAAAGACTCTCCAGCAGCTCATTGACCAGACTGGGGAGGATAGAGCAAGGCCAGGCAGGTAATGCCTGTGGTGACCAGTGCCCTGGGTTCACCTTGCATAAATGGAGATAACCTCTGTTAAAATCTATATCACCTTGAGAGCCCCATAATAAAATCAATTTTCAGTAAGAAAGTCTGACAGTGGCAAGGTCTATTAAAAAAGGAGTGCAGGGGGCGGTACCTGTGGCTCATCAAGTAGCATGCCAGCCTCATATACTGAAGGTGGCGGGTTCAAACCTGGCCTTGGCCAAACTGCAAAGCAGAAAAATAGCCAGGCGCTGTGGTGGGCACCTGTAGTCCCAGCTACTCGGGAGACTGAGGCAAGAGAATCACCTAAGCCCAGGAGTTAGGGTTGCTATGATCTATGTGATGCTATGGCACTATACAGAGGGCAATAAAGTGAGACTCTGTCTCTACAAAAAAAAAAAAAAAAAGAGTGCAGGGAGCCAAGATGGCGGTCTGTAGCCAGCTTTCTGCAGAGGCTCTCATCCAGAAGGAGAGTTAAAGGACAGAAATTTAGCAAGAAAGCTGATGGTTTGGATCTGAGCCAAAAGAGAAGGTTGAAGAATGCACATCAACCCTGCTGGAGTGACCTGCAACCCCAAGGACACAAACAAAAGGTATAGAGCACATTGCCAAGTGGATGGGAGTCCCCTCCCCAATGGGAATGTCTCGTATAATACTCCATACCTCCATACAAACAAGTGAGCAGAGTTCAGATGTCCTCCCACTCTACCCCATGGGAGAGACCCTCTAAAAACCAGACCTCCTTCCCCTCCTAGGGTGCCATGGCACTCTCCTGCCAGGCATAAAACTGTATACAGCTGTATATATTCTCTACCTACAAGTTTGAACTCCCGGAACTCCCCTCCACTCTCACCCCAAGGTCTGGAGTCTTGTCCCCCATGGAGTCCAGATTCTTGGAAATTTTCTTGAGAGTTGTGGATGGGGCATGGACTGTTGCTGATCTGTGCTGATTTTCTGGCTTGAGAGTGGTGAGAGGAAAGTGAGCTGAGAGGAGTCCTAGCTGGAGAGGTGTTCCCCCTAGGCATGGAGTGGCAGCCCCAGCTGTAGGAACCATGGCAGTGGGGCTTGCACCCCTGGGGATGTTTTGAGGAGACACCCCCAGTCTCTCTGGGCAGCCAGGAGAAGCCAGATGGCTTCTCTGGTGGCAGCCACTGGCAGGGTGGACTGGCAACTGAGGGGCAGGCCTGGTATGCCTGAGGAGGTACCAGCCAGGGCAGAGTGCAGGCATTAGAATATGTATAGAGACAGCCAATTCCCAGGGTAGAGACTGCTTTACTCAGCTTCAGGTGCACCTGGCCCTTAGGGGATGAAAGATGAGACACAAGGCTGGATCTCACAAACTGAATTAGCCCCATTTGCAGCCCAATATCTGAGCCACAGGGGAAATATAGCCAGGACAGAAACAAATTCTACAAACTTGTTCTGTTCTATCAGCAACATCAATCAGGGACAGGGATGGAATTGAGTGAATCACTCCAGCCCCTATCAAGTATCCAGGTTGTCAGGCCTCACCTCCCCCTGCCAAACAGTGACAGAGAGTGGCGGACTGGCTGAGGAACCACAGACCTCCTTGTGACCCAGGCAGGCGCAAACCTCTGGAGCATCTGCTCATTGGAGGAAACTGGATCACAGCCCTGGCTGTGGGTTACCAGTTACTGGGGGTGACAGAGGGGCAAGGTGGGGAAGGAGGCATCAACCTTCCCAGACTAATCTACTTGCTGGAGGGGCCCTTCTGAGCTCACAGAGCACCGGAGTGAGTTTTACTAGAGCTTTCAGCAGACCTGTGCTATCTAGTGGCCAGAGAGTTTTCGACTCTTCTATATGAGGATGGTGCTAGCTGGGACAATTGATTGGGACCTCTTCAACTGGGCCAATCACCCAAGGATTTTCCAAAGTGGTACCCTGGGTGTGTGGTAGTGGGAAGGTTTGATTTTCCTTTTCCAATTGTTGCCTGTGGGGGGTACAGTGACTTAACTGCTGGTATTTCTCTACAGCTCAGACTTCAATCCAGAGTAACTGATTCTCTAGGGTAAGACAGAGACCAGCTAAAAATAAGTCAGAGCCACTTAACCCCACCACACCAAGAAGGTCCCAAATTTCGCAAGCAGTAGCACTATACAGGTCCTTGGCAAAACTTTAGGGGAAAAAGTACAGACACCAGTCCCAGCTTTCAGGCAAAAGACTGGTCAATCACTACTCCTAGAACCCCCAACCCAACTAGTCCTTATCTACTCATCCAGCCAAATGGTGTAAAATAATCATGGGGTGGAATCAGCAGAAAAGCTCTGGAAACACAAACTACCAGAGTAGATCAATCCTCCTAAGGAACAGTTTGGCAGACACAAATGACTATCCTATGCATAAACAGACGGCCTAGATATTAGAAATTGAATTCAGAATTTGGATTGCAAACAAGATTAATAAAATGGAGAAAAAATTGGATTTAGAAGTTCAGGATGCATTTCAAAAATTGTCTCAAGAAATCAAGGAATTCAAAGACCAAATGACCAAAGATTTTGACACATTGAGACAAGGAGTTGCAGCCCTTAAAGATCTGAGAAACACAGTAAAATCCCTCAGCAACAGAATGGAGCAAGCAGAGGAAAGGATTTCTGACATTGAAGACAAAGCTTTCAAACGCTCCCAAACATACAAAAAGAGGGAGAGACAGGGAAGGCAAAAACAGAACATTCTCTCAGACAGCTCTGGGATAACTCAAAGAAAACCAATATTCACCTTATAGGGATACCTGAAAACGAGGAAGTGGTGTCACAAGGCACAGAGTCTCTTATTTATGAGATTATGAAAGAGAATTTTCCAGACATGCCAAGAGATTCTGAAATTCATATAGCAGACAGTTTCAGAACCCCAGCACAACTCAGTCTGAATAAGACATCCCCCAGGCACATCATAATTAAGTTCACTAAAGTTAATATGAAGAAGAAAGTTTTTTTTTTTTTTTGAGACAGAGCCTCAAGCTGTCGCCCTAGGTAGAGTGTCATGGCACAGCAACCTCCAATTCCTGGGCTCAAGTGAGTCTCCTGCCTCTGCCTCCCAAGTAGCTGGGACTACAAGCGCCCGCCACAACGCCCAGCTATTTTTGTTTGGGTTGCAGCCGTCATTGTTGGTTGGCGGGTCCAGGCTGGATTCGAACCCGCCAGCTCAGTTTTACATGGCTGGCACCTTAGCCCGCTGAGCCACAGGCACCGAGCCAAGAAGAAAGTTTTGAAAGCAGCCAGATGCAAGAAATCCATAACCTACAACAGGAAGAATATTAGAATAACTGCAGATCTCTCTGATCAAACCTTTCAATCTAGAAGAGAATGGTCATCAACTTTTAATCTCCTTAAACAAAATAACTTTCAACCCAGGATCCTGTATCCAGCTAAACTAAGTTTCATTTATGATGGAGAAATCAAATACTTTAATGACATCCACATGTTGAAGAAATTTGCTATAACTAAACCAGCTCTCCAGGATATTCTCATACCTATCCTCCATAATGACCAGCATAATCCTCCAATGCAAAAGTAAACTCACCTAGAAACTTTTTATCAAATTCCAACTTCCACAGTGATGAAAGGATCAAAAATGTCCACTAGACTTCCTAAAGATTTATCAATATTTTCAATTAATGTGAATGGTTTAAATTGTCCTGTAAAGAGGCATAGGTTGGCTGATTGGATACAAAAACTCAGGCCAGATATCTGCTGCATATAAGAATCTCATCTTACCTTAAAAGATAAATATAGACTCAAGGTGAAGGGATAGTCATCTATATTCCAGGCAAATGGAAAACAGAAAAAAGCAGGTGTTGCAATCTTATTTGCAGATACAATAGGCTTTAAGCCAACCAAAGTAAGGAAGGATAAAGACGGACATTTCATATTTGTTAAAGGTAATACTCAATATGATGAGGTTTCAATTATTAATATTTATGCACCCAATCAGAATGTGCCTCAATTTATAAGAAAAACTCTAATAGACATGAGTAACTTGATTTCCTCCAGTTCTATCTCTAGTTGGAGATTTTAATACTCCTTTAGCAGTGTTGGATAGATCCTCCATTAAGAAGCTAAGTAAAGAAATTTTAGATTTAAACTTAACCATTCAACATCTGGATTTAACAGACATCTACAGAACATTTCATCCTAATAAAATTGAATACACATTCATCTCATCAGCCCAGGGAACATACTCCAAAGTTGATCACATTTTAGGTCACAAGTCTAACCTCAGCAAATTTAAAAGAATAGAAATTATTCCTTGCATCTTCTTGGACCACCATGGAATAAAAGTTGAACTCAACAATAACAGGAATCTGCATACTCAAACAAAGACATGGAAGCTAAATAACCTTATGCTGAATGATAGATGGGTCATAGACAAGGTTAAGAAGGAAATCACCAAAAGTTTGGAACAAAATGACAATGAAGACATGAATTATCAGAACCTCTGGGGTACAGCAAAGGCAGTCCTAAGAGGGAAATTTATAGCACTGCAAGCCTTCCTCAAGAGAACAGAAAGGGATGAAGTTAACAACTTAATGGGACACCTCAAGCAACTGGAAAAGGAAGAACATTCTAACCCCAAACCCAGCAGAAGAAAAGAAATAACCAAAATCAGGGCAGAGTTAAATGAAATTGAAAACAAAAGAATTATACAACAGATCAATAAATCAAAAAGTTGGTTCTTTGAAAAGGTCAATAAAATAGATAAACCTTTGGCTAATCTAATCAGGAAAAAAAGAGTAAATCTCTAATTTCATCAATCAGAAATGGTAAAGATGAAATAACAACAGATGCCTCAGAAATTCAAAAAATCCTTAACGAATATTACAAGAAATTTTACTCTCAGAAATATGAAAATCTGAAGGAAATTGACCAATACTTGGAAGCTCGCCACCTACCAAGATTTAGCCAGAATGCAGTGGAAATGTTGAACAGGCCTATATCAAGTTCCAAAATAGCATCAACTATACAAAATCTCCCTAAAAAGAAAAGCCCGGGACCAGATGGCTTCACGTCAGAATTCTACCAAACCTTTAAAGCAGAACTAGCACCTATATTATTAAACCTCTTCCAAAGTATAGAACAAGAAGGAATACTACCCAACACACTCTATGAAGCAAATATCACCTTGATCCCTAAACCAGGGACAGACCCAACAAGAAAAGAAAACTATAGACCAATATCACTAATGAATATTGATGCAAAAAATATTTAACAAGATACTAACAAACAGAATCCAACAACACATCAAACAAATTATACACCATGACCAAGTGGACTTTATCCCAGGGTCTCAAGGCTGGTTCAATATACGTAAATCTATACATGTAATCCAGTACATAAACAAATTAAAAAATAAAGACCATATGATTCTCTCAACTGATGCTTTTGAAAAAGCTTTTGACAATATCCAGCATCCCTTCATGATCAGAACACTAAAAAATTGGTATAGAAGGGACATTTCTCAAACTGATAGAGGCCATCTACAGCAAACCCACAGCCAATATCGTATTGAATGGAGTTAAATTGAAACCATTTCCATTTAGATCAGGAACTAGGCAAGGTTGCCCATTGTCTCCACTGCTCTTCAATATCGTAATGGAAGTTTTAGCCATTG
>CAUYON010017543.1:0-11480 GCA_963573935.1 Arctocebus calabarensis
CAATGGCAAGCTCGGGTTTTCTTTTTTTCTTTCTCTCTTTTTTTTGAGACAGAGCCTCAAGCGGTCACCCTGGATAGAGTGCTGTGGCATCACAGCTCACAGCAACCTCCAATTCCTGGGCTCAAGCGAGTCTCTTGCCTCTGCCTTCCATAGCTGGGACCAACCTGGCCATTTTTTGGTTGCAGCCATCATTGTTGTTTGGCGGGCCCGGGCTGGATTCGAACCCGCCAGCGCAGGTGTACGTGGCTGGCGCCTTAGCCCGCTGAGCCACAGGCGCCGAGCCACACTCTGTGAATTTCTATTTTACATTGAAATGATTTGTTGTGATGTTGATATCATTTGATGTATTTAAAGAATATAGAATTGTGTTCGACATATTGTGAATTTCAATTGTTAATTTTTGTGCACATATGTACATTTTTCTCAAAGTGCATTTTACTTCTAATTTTTAATTGTTAGGTAAAATGCATATACGTATTTGAATTTCTATGTTGGTATACAATATTTTATGTTTTGATTTTTAATCATATGTAACTTCATGTGTTTATATCTATACATACAGATAGTAAATCTGTACACTACAGGCCTCATTGACTGATGAGTTTCAAATTTGCAACAATGGAGAGAAAATTTATTCTTTTTTTTTTTTTTTTTTTGGAGGTCACTATCTCCCCTCCCCAAAATGTCAGTATTCTGGAAGTCTTTACTTCTAGACTGGTCAGTTTTACCATGAAACAATTCTCCAGTTTCCTCCTTGGAGATTATCTATAGTTGCCAGTGAGTGGGTTGTTAACCAGAGGTAGTAATGAAGCTCATATTTTTATTTGTGCAACTATTTAATTAGTAGATTTATCTTTATTCTTTTTTTGACCCCAGGCATGCCTGACTCCATTATTGCAGTTTTGGAGAGCAGATTTGTTGGTTTCATTTAAGCATACACCTTAATATTCAGTTTTCTACCTTTGAGAAATACACTGACATCACTCACACATGTCAGTGAATTACTTTCTAAATCAGTTAAAGTCACACTAATCAGGTGTTGAGGATGGAGATATAATTTGATTTTAAATTTCCATAAAAATATGACATATTCCTAAATTTTATAAACACCATTTTCATCTTGCAAATTTGTATTAAGAATTATATCCCACCTGTGCAATTTTCAAATACAAGAAAGAGAAACTTAATTAGAAAGAAAACAATGCCATATAGAGAAAGGAAGTGTTAACAAAAAGACTGAGATCTGTGGTGGGAAAGAGTTTTATTTTCTAAAAAGTAATCTGTCAATTGGAGAGGCACAGCCTTCAGCATAAGTGAAAGTGTGCTCTCCTAAGAACAAAGAGAGGTTCTGGCTTTTGTAGGAAAGCTCCCAGATGGGTTCTTAAACAGACCCATTTTTGTAAAGGAGGAAATTCACACTTGTTCACACCTGTTTGGTAAAATATTCAAGTTGTGACTGAGTGGTTTTCTAGCCCCAGACTAGAAGTTTCTGCTGGATGTTTTCTATCAGTAATGAGTGGGGGTAGTGGGAGATTTCAAGAACAGTTTTTCTTAGTTTTGGTTACAGGAACTCTTCTGGTTCTGGGTTGTAAAGCAGGAATGTCAGGGCCCCTATGGTCTGGTCCCGGTCACCACAGGAAGGAACGAGGTGTGACACGGATTAGAAGTACAAGCTTGCGGGAGGCGGGCTAACCTTAGTTGCAGGGTAGCCCCAAGCCCCCTCCGTAATGGTTATTTATTAAGGTTACACACAACAGGTGTGGAGAGTTCAGGTAATTACATATGAGGGCTGCCTGGGTAAGGATTGCCACGTGCTCTCCTCACGTGTTCTTTCCCCACAACCTCATGAAGAACTACTAAGCATCTATGTTTAACACATGCTTACTAGTGAGCGACTGACCTTATCTCACTCAGGAACACTGAGTTACTTGGGGGATTGCCCCCTAGTCAGGAAACGTCTCTAGTCTTGCCAGGAGACTGTCCTGTTCTCAGCATTTCCTTTTAATGTGATAAGAATCAGTAACTGTCCTTTGCAAGCATGGTGTCCAGTCCTCTACATATCCCCCAGTTTTGTTTAAGAAATTTTGGTGTAGGATAAGAAAAAATATCCGTTGTTCATTTCAGTAGTTTGCCTCGTCAAGCAGCTCCTCTTCTTGCTAGGTAAAAGAACAAGAGGGCACATATAGTAATTAACAGAATTATACTAGTCGTGCCAGTGAGGGCCTTCACAGAAGAAAAAAGAGAGAAATTAGTAACACTATTGAAAATGCTTTTTCAGTTCCTGTGACAGATTGCAATTATTTAATAAAGGTTTCAGGTGTATGTTGTTGTAAATCTATCCAAAAATGATGTTATGTTGTTCCAGCCAGGCTAGGCACAGTGGGAGACAAGCCTCTTCCATGCCAAACAATATGGGAATGGTTGGCTATGGTAGTTCTCACAAAACCAATGCATTTCTCCACCTAACTGTTTCTCTCAGGCTGACCCATGGGGTCTCCAATCAATGACGCTTCCATAGGAAGTATTAACTGATGCCTGAGGTTTCTTGCCTCTGCCTATTGTCCATTGCACCCATTATAAATGGGTAGCAATAGGCATAGTGCAGATTGGAATGTTAGGTGGGGGAAGGGTAGTGTCATACCCTTTGTAAGTTGAAGTTTGGAGGAGCGGCATGGTTCTTATTTGTTTGTTTTTAATGCTATAATATATAAGAGAAAATCATGCAGTGGGAATGGGTTGAAGGTAACAACTTAAATCGAAATGGTAAGGTTAACCTAAGATCTGTTAAGGAGAAGATTAGGGAAATAGGCTTAATAAGTGAAATTCTTTGTAGCAGCATTTACCTTTGTGGTCACTAGTGCAATCATTGCCTGGAACGAGAAGTCTGCCCTTAAAGGTTTACCTTGAAGTTTCACTAAATCTTCAGCTGCTGATGACAGCTTTTTGATTTGAATCTAAGAAGGAAAAGTGGAGTTAGTGGTTCGTCCACTTGATGGTCATGTTATTGAAGAGATCAGTACGTTGAATATTCCAAAAAGACAAAGGTGATGAATTTTTGAGCAGAATAAGAAGGTGCATTGTCAATTTTAATAGATCTAGGGAGACCCATAATATTAAAACTCTACCAAATGTTGAATGACATGGTGAGTCCTTTCTCCCAGTAAAGCAGTAGCCCATGACAAAGCCCAATATAGATGTAAACAATTAGCTGCTGCTAGGAAAAACCATGATTGTAATGTTAATTCCCTTAAAGATCTTTTTATTTTCCTTTATTTAATAGAGACAGAGTCTCACTTTATTGCCCTCAGTAGAGTGCCATGGCATCACACAGATCACAGCAACTTCCAACTCCTGGGCTTTAGGCAATTCTCCTGTCTCAGCCTCCCGAGTAGCTGGACTACAGGTGCCCGCCACAACACCCGGCTATTTTTCTGTTTTGTGGTTTGCCGAGGCCGGCTTTGAACCCGCTACCTTTGGTGTATGGGGCCGACGCCCTACTCGATGAACCACAGGTGCTGCCCCTTAAAGGTCTCTTTTTAAACTCAGAAAATAAACTGAGAAAATTTTAGCTGAGAGGTTACCATTTAACTGTAGGAACTTTCCCTTTGATATTTACTTAAGGGAGGAACAAAAGATAATACTTTCCTTGCAATTTTGCAAGCAAGGATTTTTCTCGCTATTCCAAAGGTTTTGCTACTTGCGGTCCTAACAAATCCACCCTTCACAGATCGCAAAAGACTGTTACTCATTGACTAACGGTCCCGCACTTCACAGTTCCTCTCAGAGGCTCAGTTACTCGCAGTCCTTCAGTGGGCCTGCCCTTCACAGTTCCTCGGTAGTGGAGTTTTTCCTGCTTTAAAGCTGCTTTTCCAGTGAAATTTTTGCTAAATTAACTCCAAACTCTTTTTTTCTAATGGAGCTCCCTAGACTCTAGATTGGCCAAAGGTCCCACTTGCCCTGAGCAGGGTTTCCCTTTGGGACTTCCCTCTCGCTGTCTACCAAAGGCTTCACTTAATTCTGAGTGTCCTCTGTCCCCTTTGGTTTGTGTCTCCAGTGTCCTGGTGTATCCTGCTGGATCCTGCCAACTAGGCCAGCCAGCTGACAGGACCCCTATGGCCCCGGTCCCAGTCACCGCTGGAAGGAACCAGACGTGACACAGATTAGAAGTACAAGCTTGCGGGAAGCAGGCTAACCTTAGTTGAAGGGTAGCCCCGAGCCCCCTCAGCAATGGCTATTTATTAAGGTTACACACAACAGGTATGGAGAGTTCAGGTAATTGACATAAACAGGTGTGGAGAGTTCAGGTAATTACATATGAGGGCTGCCTGGGTAAGGATTGCTACGTGCTCTCCTCATGTGTTCTTTCCCCACAATCCTCATGAAGAACTACTAAGCATCACTGTTTAACACATGCTTTCTAGTGAGTGACCGACCTTATCTCTTTCTGGAACTGAGTTACTTGGAGGATTGCCCCCAAGTAGGAAACTTCTCTAGGCTTGCCAGTAGACCATCCCATTCTCAGTGGTTCCTTTTAATGTGATAAGAATCACAACTGTCCTTTGCAAGCATGGTGTCCAGTCTTCTACATAGGAAGTTTATTAAAAACTTCCTTTGCTTAGAACAAGAGTCATAAGTCAGCCTCTTTCACCTGGCCTTGCCAGGGCCACGTGGTTCAGCCTTCAGTTTTGTAGTATCTATGTTAGCCACAGGGAGTCCATCTTGTTTGGAGAGCTTTAGCTCTTATTTTACAGTTTATAGTTTTAGTAGAATCAAAAATATGGTTCTGTAAACAAAATAAGGACTTTGATTTAAACATATTTTATTTAAATGCACTAAAAATGGAAAGAAACATTTCAAATTATCTGTCAGGATTTTGAATTTGAATAATCTTCATGTTCCTAGAATATGTTAGTCTATGACCTCTTTAAATTTGCAGTTATCAATCTATAATTTATCATTTCCATTCTCAATCTTTCTGGGTTTTTTTTTACCCTTTAGGGTATGTTTTGAAGCATACTATGTACATTTCCCATTATACCTATTTTTTATTATGCATTCCCTCCCATTGAAATATATAAACTACCAAGCTTTCCTGTTTACTGCTGTATCCCAAGTGCTAGATATAGTGCCTGGTGGTACTTACTTAACATTCATTGAAAAAATAGAGTTTTTTCTCTAAATCTCTTTTAAATAGTGAAGTACACATAAAAACAACACTATAAAATAGAAACAATATACATTGCCTGTTAATGTTTGATTTTATAGTTCAAGGAGTTACAAGGGGACATGTGGTGATTCTTGGGGGGAGGGTGTTAAGATTATTCTTCATGTTGACTGTGATGTGTCCAAAAGATTGTTTTTTTTTTATGTGTATGTAATGTGTATGTAAAAATTTATGGAACGGTACACAGTCAAAAAGTGAGTTTTACTGCATATAACTTATAAGAAATCAGTCAAAAAGCAGGTCCATCTTCAAAAAGAAAGCAACCTGAAAATCCATGTCTTAATGCCTCTATGATAGAATAAAAAATATTTGTTTTTTCTCCCCAGTGCTTGGCACAGGGCTTCTAAAACCCTCATAACCTTCTGATTGATTGGAATGATGGTGACATCTATTGTTAAAGTATTTTACTTAGGCCTGGGTTCCTGACTGATAAGAACATCCAAATCTCTTGGAAATTCTTGAGAGATGGGGGATGAAAAGATCATCTCTTATTGTTCATACTAAGCCTCTTTCTACCACGCTTGCATTTATGCTAATGAGATGACTCTTAGGAAATTGGCACTCGTGGACAGAGAAAGAAGCCATGTGATTGGAGGATTGGAAATTTCAGCCCCACCTGGGATGAGGGGAAAAGGGTTACAGTGAGTTCACTCAAGTGAGTCATGTTCTAATCAACTAGGAGTAGTTAATGCAACCTCCAAAAAACCCTAATTAGTGGGATTCCAAGAGCTTGTGAGTTGGTAAACAATGGAGATACTGGGAGGTTGGCAAGGCTGGAGAGAATTTGAAAGCCACACACCTCACACTCCATACCAAGCCATATGTGTCTTTTCACCTTTACCTTTTCTGAGTTGTACCCTTTATAATAAACTGGTAAAAAAATAAATAAATAAAAAAAGAAGAAGTGCTTCCCTGAGTTTTGTGAGCTATTGTGGCAAATTATCAAACCAGAAGAGCAGGTTGTGGGAATTCCTCATTTATGGCTGGTTGGTCACTAATTGGCAACGTGGTTCTTGCAATTGGTGATAGAAGTAGGGTATTATTATGAGACTGAACTTTACCTTGAGGAGTTCCTGCTAGGTATGGGTAAATAGTGCTGAAATTTGAATGAAGGATGTCCATTGGTGTCCGGGCAGTTGGAGAATTGGATGATATGAGAGAAACCATACACTTTTAGTGGCAGAATTGTGTGAATTAAAAAAAAAAGTTTCCCCTTTATTTCAAATAATAGGTAAGATAAGTTAAAAGGAGGGAAAGCATTTATTTTATTGCTCGACCCTCAAAGTGAGAGACAATTTGTGTATCCCAGATTATGTTTAAGTAAAGCTTTTTCCATTGCCTGACCCAAAAGATTTCCATGTCCCTTTTCTATGAAAGCGGTGAGCTTTGGGAAATTTTGAAACAATCTTTTGGACACTCTGCATTGATATATTTTATAAATAATTCTTATTAATCACATTGTTTGTTACTCACAGCAAATTGAAAGAAATCCTTGGCCTGAGTCTGACCTTATGTACGTGGGTTTGTGGAAAGGTGTGATGCTAAAAACATAAAAAGGCGGCATCTTCACTGTGCTATGTGAAAGTTAATGCAGAAGCTGTAGATTCAAACAAGTTTTGCTTTTGATGTATTTTTAAGCTTGAAACACTTTTAGAGATTAAAGAGAAGCAGTAGGTAGAAATTAAAAAAAAAAGGAGGCAGTATAATTGAAATTGAATTTTACCTATGTATAAAGAAGTGGTACATTAGGAATTAGATACAATGTTTTTCTTTTAAATGATGTTGACACAAAGCTTTTTCAAGTCTGTGTTATGAGTGTTATGAGAGAAAAGACTTCAGTAGCCTTCAGCTTTTAAAACAGTAGCTGATGTAAAAAAAATCATATTTAAGTGAAAACACCATATAATAAAAGGTGAAACATATAACTAATGTTTTAATGAAACTTGTTCAGGGGAAATACCTTGTAACAAGACTGGAGAATACATTCTTTGCAGTGCGAAAGAAAAATTAATTAATGTTAGTTATTCTATTTGCTCCTTAAAGCTCTAAGCTATTTTAATATTGGAAAAATATTTAAATATAATCTTGACTAATAAAAGATGCATTAACCATGATCTAGAATACATACATTATATGTTAGTGTGAGCTATTCCTGAGTTCAAGAACTTACTTACATAACTGACTTCAGTATGTTAATTGGCTTATTGTGAACTACAAACACATTGGACTCAATGCAAAGCAGAGATTTTGTAATAAGTTAATATGAATAGGGCATTTGATGGCTAGAATATATAGTAATAAATTACTATAATTATATAAAGAAGATACTGACTAATGAACAGTGAAATGTTTTTTCAGTAATGGTGACTTATTTCTCCAGAATTATCTTCACTTCTCACCAAGGGCATTCACTTTCAGAAAAACTCCTTAGATCAGTACTTCAGTATTGAATCAGGGATAGTGATAGCTGCTTAAAACTTGGACAATTAGTCAATTTTGGGGACTTTTTAAGCTTAAGTGCTAGATGTAAATAATGAATAAATGAGAGTGATCCAGAGTAATAACAAGAAGCTTGTGGTCTTTGTCGATTTTTGTGACTTGGATCTCTCCAATCTACATCTAAGAACTTGGCAAATTATCTACATTAATCTTTAAATTAGCAAAAAAATCTGCTATCGATAAAAAATTCCAGAAGGACTTAATTTATTTAATCTTTTAGTGAAATGAACATTCTTTCATTCTGTTTCTCATTTTAGTTGATCTCTGAAACTGTACACAAATGTTGTTACCCTATGAACTATTATTAAGAATTGATTTTCTTGAAACTATGGCTTAAGTTCAAATAATAATAAGATAGAGAGCTTCTAGAATACTGCTAACTGAGTTGTGAATAGGGAGTTATCTTTTCCACTGATCGTATTTTCAAGTGGTTCTACAATGACGAAGTTAGGAACACAAGACCAAACAAACATGTTCTTGCCTTTGCCACAAAGTCCTAAATCTTTATTGCCTTGTATTGCTTAAATCTTATCTGGGATTTTTTAACTTTCTTAGGAAAGTTAAAAGAGAAAGAAAAACTGATTTAAGAAACAGAGGAGAGAGAGACAGACAAATAGAAAAATTAGAAAAGGTAATTTTTCATTTCTAATAAGAATGTCAATAAATAAAAGAATTGTGATCCCTGAGATTCATAAAATATTAAGATCACTAGTTACAGGTTTGATTAAATTTTTGTTAGGGATTAAAAGAATCCATTTACATTTTTTTAATTCAGGAATTTATAACCATTACCAATCTACCATTTTTTAAAATTTATTGAGGTAACCAGTGGCATAAATAAATATTCTTCTCATCTTTTATTTTCAAACTGTCTTTTTCTTATTCTCTAATTTTATTTACCACTATTTCTTCTTTCTAGTTTGTTAACTTCCTTGGCTAATTCTATGTTATGTTCATTGTCATTATATGCATTTGGAAGGCGATGACACTAGAAGATAAGAGACAAAATGTAATCTGTGTGAAAATTCATGTCATCTTCATTCCTCCAGAGGGTACTTAGAACTCATTTTCATCTTGCCGAGGGAGGTGAAATGTTACAGTGGTAGTATTGGGAATCATGTATGCTAAACATTTGGGATCTGAGAATAGACTCTAGTCAGGAAAAACCTCTTTTTTTAGTTGTTTAGAGTTCAAATTAAAATTATCTATCAAAGGCAAAATTTCAGTTCACCAACACAATATAAATGCTGTGTGTTGATTAAGATTTAATTTTACACAGTACACTCATAAACATATAAAGAACATTAAGACATGTCATAGCAGTATCTCTATCATCAGCAGAAATGATTTCTAACCACTATCATTCCCTAATATGAGTTTTGATCTTTACAACAATAAAACTATTAAACATTTGACTTTCTTAATACACATTTTGGAGCATTGCATTCATACACATTAACTAGTGTCAGGGTCAGGACTTCAATATCTCTCTTTGGGTGTCACAACTCAACTGACACATTATCTACTACTTGCATACAATTTATGTATATGACATCCAATAAAACATTGATGGATGTCTTAAATCATTTTCTGTTGCTGTAACACAATAGCACAGACTGGGTAAATTATAAACAGAAAAAAAGTTCCTATGGTTCTGAGGCTGGAAAGTCCAGGAGCACAGAACCTGATTCTGGTAAAGGACTTCTTGCTACGTGATGCCATGGTAGAAGCATGGAAGCCCTAATGAGCGTGAGCAACGCAGACCACAAGAGTAAACCAAGCTTGCATTTATACCAACAAGCAGCCAAGAACTCACTCACTCCTCTAAGCACTAATTGGCTCCTTAGGGAACTAACTTCCTCTCTGGAAAAGGACATTGATCCATTCTTGAAGGTTCTACCCTCATGACCTGACCACTACCTAACACTATTAAATTGGTTATTAAATTTCCAACACACGAACTTTTGCAGGATACCTTCGAGCAAACATAAATATTTATGTAGATTGATTAAATCATAAAGTTTGTATAGAATTTTAGGAAATTTATAAAACTCTACATAAAATGCACAAATTAATAGGAGTCCATAAGATGCCAGGGTGTGAGGACCTGCAGTCAATTTTGCTCCCTTTTGGGTCTTTGGTATCTACTGTTTTAGTGTTTTTATACCCACTTTTACCCTCCCTCCCTCCTCTCTCACTCTCCCTCTCTCTCTTCTTTCCTTCACTTTTCTTCCTCATCCACTCTCTCTTTCTTTCTTTTTCTTTTTCTTTTTTTGGTTTCAATGCAATTTTACTAAACAGATAGTTCTTAACTTTCAAAGACTAGATTTCTATATTTCATATGCGTGAAATGGTATGTGGGGACATAAATTCATGATCTCAGTTCCTGGCTTTTGTTGAAATAATTTGTGTTATTATGTGGAAAGCCTAACATGCAGAGATGTCCTCTCTTCTGGGGACAACAAGAATACAACATATTCTATCAGGCATCTGCTCATGAGCAAAATATTATTAAAAAAATGACATTGCATTTGGTTGTCACTTAATTTTTATATCCATAAGTAAATATTTATTTAGAATGATTTACTAAAATTGCACCGATTGTAAATAGCTCACAAAAATCTCTGGCTCTGGGAAGAAATATGGTAGGTTCTCAAAAACTCGAACTAACATTGGATCCAGCAGTCTCAATTCTGGCTATAAATCTGAAAGTATTGAAATCAGGGTTGAGAAGAGATATCTGCACTCTCACAGTCATTGCAGCATTATTCACAATAGCCAAGATATGAAAACAACCCAAGTATCTATTGACAACTAAATATATAAAGAAAATGTGGTATAGACAGACAATGGAGTGTTTTCAGAAGGAAATCCTGCCCTTAGTGACAACATGAATAAACCTGTAAACCATCATGCTGAGCGAAATAAGCCAGTCACAGCAGGACAAGCCCTGCTTCCTTCCACACAGAGCAGGTGTCTAAATTAATCACACCTGTACAAGCAGAGAGGACGATGGTAGTTGCCAGGGATTGTGGGAACTGACTTGAAGAGAAGTGTTGGTCAGAAGGTACAAAGTTTCAATTTTCAAGTTTAATTATTTCTAGAGATCTACTGTGTTATAGTTAACAACACGTATTGTGCACTTACACTTTTTTAAATTTTAGGTTTTGTTCCATTTTGCTCTGCTTGACTTGGATGTGAGTTTACTTTTATTTACTTTCTTAGTTTGTTGAAATTGCTGTGAGGTGACACCAAGTGACCACTTCCTTTTGACATGAAGCAAATTTTATGTTTTCAAGCATATTTTTGCTGTATTTTTGTGTGTGGGGGGGAATTGGCCTGCATTAGGCTGCTATGAAACTGTTTAGACACTCCGTATGGTGGTCCATTATTTCACTTCCAAGGAACACAGTTGACAGAGTCCTTTCTGATTCACCCATATAAACTTCAACTGGCTCAGCTTATCGTGTCTCTGGGAGGGTTTCATTTTCTTTCATCCACGTGGATTTTACCTTTCCTGATTTTTGTGTATCTTAATACCCAAGTAGGTGCCTCCTACTCTGTTCATTGGCATATAAAAGCTGAAAGAATGGTATCAGTAACATTTTACAATTTCAGAGAGAGACAAAGAATATTTCCAAAGAGAGAAGTATTCTTAATATTACTAATGCATATATGTTAAGTATTTAGTATGCATAGAAATTATTGCAATTATGTTAAGTATCAAAGTATGTGCACATCTGTAAATTAATAAATT
>CAUYON010017545.1:0-27136 GCA_963573935.1 Arctocebus calabarensis
TGTTAGAGCACTGTATCTGCCTCACCTGGACTCTGTTAGAGCAATGTATCTGTTCCTGACTCTGTTAGAGCACTGTATCTGCCTCAGCCCGACCCTGTTAGAGCACTGTATCTGTTTCACCCTGACTCTGTTAGAGCACTGCATCTGCCTCAGCCCGACTCTGTTAGAGCACTGTATCTGCCTCAGCCCGACTCTGTTAGAGTACTGTATCTGCTTCACCCCGACTCTGTTAGAGCACTGTATCTGCTTCATCCCAGGACACTGTTAGAGCACTGTATCTGCTTCAGCCTACTCTGTTAGAGCACTGTATCTGCTTCACCCTGATTCTGTTAGAGTACTGTATCTGCCTCAGCCCGACTCTGTTAGAGCATTGTATCTGCTTCACCCCGACTCTGTTAGAGCACTGTATCTACTTCACCCTGACTCTGTTAGAGCACTGTGTCTGCTTCAACCTAACTCTGTTAGAGCGCTGTATCTGCTTCACCCCAACTCTGTTAGAGCACAGTATCTGCCTCACCCCAACTCTGTTAGAGCACTGTATCTGCTTCACCCCGACTTTGTTAGAGCACTGTATCTGCTCCCAACTCTGTTAGAGCACTGTATCTGCCTCAGCCCGACTCTATTAGAGCACTGTATCTGCTTCACCCCAACTCTGTTAGAGCACTGTATCTGCTTCACCCGACTCTGTTAGAGCACTGTACCTACTTCACCCTGATTCTGTTAGAGCACTGTATCTGCCTTACCTCGACTCTGTTAGAGCAATGTATCTGTTCCTGACTCTGTTAGAACACTGTATCTGCCTCAGCTCGACTCTGTTATAGCACTATATCTGTTTCACCCTGACTCTGTTAGAGCACTGTATCTGAATCAACCCAACTCTGTTAGAGTGCTGTATCTGTTTCACCCCAACTCTGTTAGAGCACTGAATCTGCCTCACCCTGACTCTCTTATAGCACTGTATCTGCTTCACCCCAACTCTGTTAGAGCACTGTATCTGCTTCACCCCGACTCTGTTAGAGCACTGTATCTGCTCCCAACTCTGTTAGAGCACTGTATCTGCTTCACCCCGACTCTGTTAGAGCACTGTATCTGCTTCACCCCGACTCTGTTAGAGCACTGTATCTGCCTCACCCCGAGTCTGTTAGAGCACTGTATCTGCCTCAGCCCGACTCTGTTAGAGTACTGTATCTGCTTCAAGCTGACTCTGTTAGAGCACTGTATCTGTCTCAGCCAGACTCTGTTAGAGCATTGTATCTGCTTCACCCTGACTCTGTTAGAGCACTGTATCTGCCTCATCCTGTCTCTGTTCAGCACTGTATCTGTCTCAGCCCGACTCTGTTAGAGGACTGTATCTGCTTCACCCTGACTCTGTTAGAGCATTGTATCTGCTGCTGACTCTGTTAGAGCACTGATCTGCTTCACCCCGACTGTTACAGCACTGTATCTGCTTCTGACTCTGTTCAGCACTATATCTGTCTCAGCCTGACTCTGTTAGAACACTGTATCTGCTTCAATCTGACTCTTTTAGAGCACTGTATCTGCCTCGGCCTGAGTCTATTTGAGCACTGTATCTGCTTCTACAAGCACAGTAAAGTTTGGGAATAAGTTGGAAAGCTCAGATGGAAGAGCAGCTAGGATTGTCAGGATATGTCAGAATGGTTTGCCTGGGTTGGCAAACTGCAGCCAACAGGGTCAGCCATCTATGGCCTGTGTTTTCACAGGCTACAAATAAGTGGCTTTTGTATCTCCAAAGCGTTGCAAATATGTGGAGGAGGACACGGAGGAGGAAGAGGACATGGCAGAGGCTGCATCTGGCCTACAAAGCTTTTTAACCCATTCACTATTTGGCTTTTATGGAAAAAACTTTCAGCCCTGGCTGGAGAGTGGAAGGAATGGGTTGACAGCAGAACTGGTCTGCAACTGCCCAGCGCTCCCATTAACAACCACCCTGCAATGCGCCCACATGTGGGTGTGGGCCAGGGGCAAAACGGTCACTGTCCCCACAGCTGATGGGCTGTGAAGGCCTCAGACCAGCTTTCCTTACTGATGAAACCAAAAATAAAGATTTTAATCATTAAAAGGAACAATTATGGAAGGTTCAGGAAATGCCTTGTTTTTCTGTTTATTCAAGACCAGAGTCAGTTTTTAAACTTTACAGTTTGCAGTGTTTGTGGATGCAAATCCTCCCCAGGAAGATCTACATTCATGCTCTTTCTGTGTGGCAGGAGATTTCCCACCAGCTATCGTTACAGACAGCTCTCCATGACTTATTACAAGGTCACAGGCACATCTGTAGATAGTCTGAGCACTCACGTCATTCACTAGTATTATTGCCATCCCAGGGGTCCGCACTGACGCCCTCTAGAGCAGAAGTTGGTATATATATGGCGAGACCTGTGCAGAAGAAATGCTGTCTAGTTAGGCTTTTTTTTTTTTTTTTTAAATATCGGAAATCTTAGTCAAATTGATTTAAAAATATAAATGAATATGCTTTACATGTTACTACAGGCACATATATTAAAATGGAATATTAAAATCTATTTTCAAAAGGCAAATAGTTTAATTACAAACATCAGTTTGCTAGTCTAGCAATTCCATGAGGAAAAAGTTGTAAAAAAAAAAGAAAAGAAAAAGAAAACCTCAGTTGTTTGGAAAGAATTTTTGGTATTCTTTGACAATCATTTAAATGTAGTACCAGTGACTTCTCCATTTGACAGAAGTTCAATGGCGTACTCGGGATGGAAGAGTCTGTCATCTCCTTTCACTGCACACATGTCAGCGTTGACTGTGCCACCTTAGGACTGTGGGAGGGACACACGTGGGGCACCTGTGTGTTTTCTACTCCACTCAATTTGGCCGTGAACCTAGCTCTTGTAGTCTACTAAAAAGATCCCACGCTGGCTGCACTTTCTAGAGAATTCTATGCATGATTAAACCAGTGTGGTGAGGCAATTCCTTTAGTTTCATGTGACATTTGAATTTATGTGGCACTGTCTATGTTTTCTTGTATCACCATGGCCTGTTGAGTTACAAAATATTTTACTTTTTAGAGTACTACATAATTTTAGTGGATGTCCTGTATTTATCAGACATTTATTGGAAGGTGAAAAGAATGAGTCCATGCTGGACAGCACGGGGACACTGAGACCGGGCCCTGTTTGAGGTGAGGGGACTCAGTCAGAACAGAGTGAGTTGGAAGTGACGGATGTGGTGAGAAAAGGGACACCTAGAGACTGGTGTGGGCTGGGCTTTCCGGATGCAGGGAGGAGGCGATGTGTGAACTGGGCTTGCGAGACTTCTGTAGGAGACTGGCCTTGCCACCCCGCCTTCCTGTGTGCACTGTTGAAGCTGTGCTCAGAGCGTCCCTGCCTTTCTGCCCTGGGTTTTATTCCGCTAATTCCCCCTTTTGGCTGTGTTAACAGTGTAGACTCCACACTTACCTTTAGTTTTAGAGTCCAGAGTCTTTTTCCCAAATTTGCCAGGATTCTGCCTTAGAAGTAAGTGACATGTTTGAGCGTCCCTGAGCTGTGGGGGTCGTGCTGGGCAAAAGTGCAGCAGACACTTGTCACACTGTCCTGGTGCCCTGGTTCCTTGCCCCTGGCAGAACTCCAGCTTGGCCCACATTTCACCTCCCCTGTGTCCTGAACAATGGGGGCCTTCTGGATAGTTTTATTGGTTTTCCCTCCAAATCCTTCTACAAAAGATTAGAGTTAAAAACAAAGGCTCTGGGCAGCGCCTGTGGCTCAAAGGAGTAGGGTGCTGGCCCCATATGCCGGAGATGGTGGGTTCAAACCCAGCCCTGGCCAAAAACTGCAAAAACAAAAAAACAAACCCCCAAACCAAGGCCCTCGCAAAGGGTGCAGTCCGATCCCTTTCTCATTCCAGGAACTCCCAGCCCTCCCTCGTCCCCAGCTGTGTCCCTGCTGCAACTCTCAGGGTGGAGGGCTTGATACTTTCACACCCCAGCAAGCCCCAGAAGAGACAGACCCTGGTTACCCGAGGCCATCACAGGAGCCATTGGGATCTAACAGGAGTTCTGAACCCCAGAAGGTCACAGTGCGGATGCAGTGTGTGAGGACACATCGTCCCTGGCTTAGAACTTTCTAGTCCAGGGTTGAATCTTCACTGATCTAAGACACTCCTGGACATTCTCTCCCTGTGGTCAGCCACAGGCCAACACGGACGGGTGACTCAGCCCTGGCCTCGGCGGGGCGGAAGAGGAAGTTTCCCACCAAACCAAAACAGTTGGGGCGGGAACCTCCCCCTTCTTCTGAGGGTCTGGTGTGGGTCTGGGCGTCATGCTGGGCAGTTCCGGCACCACTTCACTGCCGTGGAAGGGAATACACCAAGAATTGGCCACCCAGGACCACCTGATCCCAAAGCTTCTTAGAAAAAATACTAAATTCCAATATTTAAGTCCCTTGTCTTTGGGCACCCCGCCAACATAGGACCTGGACGCAAGGGAGGACACTTGGAAGACGCCCCGGTGCTGGAGAAGGAGGTGGACGGTAGGAAGGGGGGGGAGGCATTGTGTTTGAATTTACAGTCATGATGACATGATTGGCCCGCATCCCACAGAGCAAGTTACAATTTAATTTGACGACAACCGCGTAAAATACACAAAACCGTTCGTAATTACGAAAGACCAGAAGGCATCAGTCGTTTGCTCTGTTTTGTTTATTTGTTTATGTAGTCTTTGACCCCAGAGAGTCTGCATGGAAGTTCAGTGCCCTGCTGGCCCGGGAGGCAGAGGAAGGTGAGGTGGTTCTCTTTCCGCCTTTGCCTTCAGCTTCAGCTGCTCTGTTGTTACAGGAGGTGTAGCCAGCGAGAGGGTTGACCCTGAATTCCGGGTCTGAATCTGAGTGCTTACTGATCCAGCTACTGCAGAAAAGAGCAAGTGGAAATCAGCCTGGGGTGAGGTTGTACGTTCCACGATGCTGACAGACGCTTCACCTTCGTGGTACTGACAGGTTTGCAGAAATATGTTTGGATCAACAGATTGCAAATTAGGAACTGGCATTGGTCCTGACAATTGCTGACAACATTTTTAAAGAATGTTTAAAGTGGAATCATTATATATTCCAAAGTTGGTGTTTCCATAGCAATGTGGACAGAGCTGCTTAGTGTAATTACTCCTCGACAGCTATTGTTTACATCTTAATTTAATGTGCAGTTATCCAGACCTGAAGATGTGACTGGAGTTATCATTTTTAGGAATACCTTCACATCAAAATTTCTTTTTCTGGTAGACTCAATATTTAAACTCCAAGCTGTCTCAGACTTTGGACTGTTTCAGGAGTATAGTCAAGAATGGGAATTAAAAGCAATGATCAAAATGCCAAAGTTACTGCTACTTTTCAACTTCAGAGTTGAAGTATCCTGAGCAATGTGTCCAAAAAAGCGGGAAAGTTAAGAAGCTCTGATATAGGTACATGGCTGTGATTAAGGCAGGCAGCAATCAGTCTTGGCTTTTTGGAAAACAAAAGCAGAGGGCTGTGGACCAGGGTCATGTGCAGCAGGGTCGGTCATTCTAATGTTCTGTGCAGCCCTTGGGGAGCCTTTCCAGGCCTACCTGGTCACTGGAGCAGGAAGGGAGGGAGTTAGCAGTGCTGGGACCCAGGCTCTGCACTGGGCCGGGGGAGCAGGAAAGGGGCAGCTAACACCTTTACCGCATTCCCCTGTCCTGCCATGTCGCCGCTTCGCTGGCTCTGCCCTCTGTGATTTGCAACCTTTCGTTCTAACATTCACGTAGAATACAGTCTGTGTGTGGCTTTGGGAATTTATTATGTTTTCTTGTCTTATTCTCAAATTCTCAAATCACTGGTGTTCTACCATTATGATGGTTTTAATTTGCTTTTTACATCATTATATCCCCTTGCTCTGTCCCACACTATCAGTCTGCCTTGTACTCATCTAATCTCATGTTTGGGTGCGGCTGATGAGCCAGGCCTCCTAGTCCAGGTAATCACCCTTCCGGTGGTGCCCAAGCACTTGGGTGACACATTTCCCATTTGCAAAAGAAAGTTGGTTTTAGACACACTGTAATGTTAGGTTTTCTTTTTTGTTTGTTTGTTTGTTTTTTGTTGTTTTTATTTTATTTATTTTTTGAGAGTCTCACTATATCACCCTCGGTACAGTGCTGTGGCATCACAGCTCACAGCAACCTTAAACTCTTGGGCTTAAGTGATACTCTTGCCTTAGCATCCCAAATAGCTGGGACTACAGGCGCCCCCCACAATGTCCAGATTTTTTTGTTGTTGTTTGTTTTTAGACAGATTTTCACTTTGGTGTCCTGAGTGCAATGGCATCATAGCTCACAGCAACCTCAACTCTTAGGCTCAAGTGATCCTCTTGCCTCAGTTTTTCTATTTTTAGTAGAAATGTGGTCTTGCTCTTTCTTAGGCTGGTCTTAAACTCCTGAGCTCAGGCTATCCACTCTCCTTGGGGGCCCCTTTTGGTTAATTATAAAAGGCCTCAGTGATATTTTGACTATTTTGGAAGCACAATATGCATGAGGACAGTTTCTGATCCTTGAAAGCCGCTGACCAGCATCCCGCCTTCTGCGTTTCATTTCTGCCCTGAAAACATCCCGCACAACCTCTGTCATCCAAACAACCCGGGTGTGCAGGGAAGTGGAGAAGGTCTGAGCTCATAGGATCCCTTCCCGTTTTAAGTCTGGTCTGGAATGTACCCCTCTACCTCCTTGACACATTGGTGCCTGTGTGAGCCTCCTTCACTATGACAGGGCACACTCCCTGGGACAGTACCAGGTGGAACCGAGATGGGCGCATCTTGCCAGCTTCCAGCAATCATGGGTTTGGGAAATGGAGAAGCATCCAAGGATGGGCTCAGGCATCTCATTTTCCCAGAATGAGCCCTTCTCTTCGGTCTGAGTCGGTGATAACCTCTCTGGATGTCTCCATTTTCTCCCCTATCACCTCCATGCAGCTGTTGCTTGCTTCCTACAAGTCTCCCCATATTTGTTTTGGCAACTGTTTTGCAGCTGGGAAAACTCCCTGGGATAGCATGGGGGCAAGTTGGTCGGTGTTTGTAAATCTGTTAGAGATGAAAGATGCTTTCATAGGCAAAATCTTGAAATCAGGTTTTGGAAATGTCCTCCTAATTGGCCATGCTTTGGCACGTTACCCTGTAAGACCCAGAAGACAGCGCTAGGATGTGGGTGCACCCAGGAGGAGATGTCCGTGTGTGTTTTCTAAGTTAGTTTAGCTCACTGGTGACATCATAAGATCACCATCACCTAGGCGATGGAACGTGTTGCTATGGGAACTGCAAAGCAGTATGATAACACAGCTTCAAAATGTTGACAGTTGGAAATGCTTCCTTTTTTTCTGTACTGTAAGCAGCAGAGGTATATATGTGGGGAGTGGGTGTTTTGTTTAAAATATTAACATTTGAAGTTAATATAAACTATTTGAAGATAAATGATGTGGGACACTTAAAACATTTAGAATATTGAAATTTGGGGAAAGTTTTAACACTTACCTGCATTAAAAGAAACCTTTATATACTGGAACTCTCCCATGCTTGATGAAGTTGGAGATAACAAAGAGATAAAATCTCTTTGCAGAACTGAAAGAACCATACACGTTTAGGGTGGCATGCCTTGCACACGTCTGATCTCCAATTTGGAGTGATATTGATGACTAGTTTGTGCACACGGCCTGGTGCATTTCTTTTAAGTTTTACTTCCCTCCTCTGAGGATTCTCAACTTCACTCTGTAGGTTACTGAGTCATGACTCAAGCCATACACCATACCCTCCCGAGCATGTTTGCACATTCACACAGACATATGTGTGCATACAGTTGGCCCTCGATAGCCACAGGTCCTGCATCCTTGGATTCAACCAACTTCAGATTCAAAATATTTATAAAAAATACAACAATAAAAATAATACAGATACAAATATAGTATGACAACTGTTTACACAGTATTTACATTATATTGGTTATTATGAGTAATCTAGAAATGATTTAATATATATCACAGGATGTTTATAGGTTACACACAAAGGCCATACTATTTATATCTGAGACTTGAGCATCCTCAGATTTTGGTACCCACTGGAGTCCTGGAACCCATCCCCCACAAACAGTGCAGACCCGTCCCAGGGGGACACTCACTTCCTTCACCCTCGTGCTTGGAAAGCTTCCCCTGAACAGCCCTGGAAAGCAGCGTTCTCCTTCTGGCTCTTGGCGACCTTGTTCCATCCTCAGCTGACACCTGCCAGGCGTGTCTGGGGCTGTGCCTTCTCAGGGCACCAATGATCGCCACTCTCAGAGGGGAGATCTGTAAGGCTAGGGAAGGCCCCTCTTGGAACGCGGTGAAGAAACACTCACGGCAGGGAATAAAGGTGGGGCGAGGCCTTGCGCGAAGGAACTGTGTCCCTCTTCCGATGGCTTACTCTTGTGTTTTACGGTGCCCCCCCCCACCGCATAGATGAGAGTGACTAAAGTCTGGAAACCACATTTCAAGTCTTGCCTGAGCAAGCAGGTAAATAAAGTTAGGCTTAAGTTATTCATCTATAGAGTGAGATAATTTGTTGCGGGGAATTCCATGCTTTTTTTTTTTTTAATTAACTATGTAATTCTGAAAAGCTCGGGATTTGTAACAAGATCTTCACATGCCATTTTAGGAACCCTGCTCTTTGCATAAGCTTTTAGGAGATAATGCATTAAATATTTCTAATATATTAAATTAAAAAGTAGACAGTTTTAATAAAAGGCATTATTTTGGAGAAGAATTTATTGATTACTTAGGTTGATGTTTTGAATTTTTAAATGTTATAAAAATTTTTGAGTTGTAATGATAACTCTTTTTTGCAATTCTTTTTTTTTTTCTTTTTGTAGTTTTTGGCCAGGGCTGGGTTTGAACCCATCACCTCCAGTATACGGGGCCGCTCAAAGGAGTTGGTGCCACAGGTGCCGCCCAACATTGCAATTCTTAAAAATCCTTTCATCACATCAAGATTAGATAGAACTTTGTTTTGTGGTTTTTTTTTTTTTTTCTGTGTTTGTTTTTCAGTCAGTAAATGAAAAAGCAGAGATTGTAAGGCACCACTTGGGAGCACTGCTGTGCTGGCTCCTCTGCTAAATGTGGTAACCAGACTCAGTCTGGGACAGAATCCCCAGAGGTGTGAGTCAGGAGGCCCATTTTCCAGATGCCAAAACCAAGGCTCGGAGTAGCTAGAATGAAGCTAAGTGGGAATCCAGAGCTGGGCGATTCCAAAATACTCTGGTCTATTTCTTTGGCTTTGTAAAGCATAAACAGAAGTCTAATTATAAGTTACATCTTATTCACATAACCTGGAAATGTTGCTTGCACTTTTTAACTGTAGTATAGTTATAGGGTTTCCTGATACAGTAGGGAGGGTGGTAGAAGCAAAGGAAGTGAAGTAAATTCACTGCTCTAGGAACCGAAGTTGTATTTCCTTCATAGAACCACACTAGGCTGCCCCCAAGATAAATAAAGACTTGTCACTTTTAATACCCCCAAGATGTTATTAAAAGAAACTTTTAAACATGGATTTTATCCTGGTAGTATTAGTTTTAAGCTGATGCCCACTATGTATTATACACACACACACACTAACTGCCTTGTGGATCTTCCACGCAGAAAGCACTGTACTTAGCAAATTTGGCAGTAGTTTATTTACTTGCAGTTTGACGATCTGATGAGCATTCAAAACGTTCCCATCAGTTTGCCAGGGAGGGAGTTTGGACATAAACATCCCCGGCACTGTGTTCTGACTTCCCCAGTTTTCCGGCCATCTCGTCTCTGCCATCACCTGTGCCCTGCTCACTAGAGCCCCGTGCTCGCTGGGGCGCTGCTTGCTGTGGTCTGGTCTTCTCTCCCCTCCCATCCAGATTTGCCTCTTTGGTCCCACTGCCTCGCACGTGTGTGTCCTGAGCACCTCGTCCTGTTGGGCACTATTCTAGGCATTGGGAATACAGCAAACAACAGATTAGAATACAATCCCTGCCTGGGCCTTGCATTCTAGTGGAGAAAAGAGAAAATAAACAAGACGAATACATTCTAGAAAATGTCGACAACAGTGTCCAGGACAGGGCAGTCTGGGAGCAGACTGTGTACCCGCAGAGAGAAAGGAGTGACAACCGAGGGGCTCCTGGGGTGACACCTCAGGGCTGGCTGGGCTGGCATGGAGTCGGGTTTGGCCTGAGAGAAGGGCAGGGGAGCCGGCAAGACAGGCCGCGGAGGCTGGTCTGAGGTTCTTGGCTTTGACTCTGAGCAAAGTTGGAAATCAAGAGAGGACTGGCCGCAGCCTTGGGAAGCCCCTGTGCAAGGCCCATGGAGTGTCTCAGGAGCCCCGGGGCTGGCCTGGCTCCTGTCCTTGGGAGATGCGATCTGTTTTCTGATGCTTCCACCTGGGACCGATGATCAGGCTGGTTAAGCCCCTCCTCATGTAAATGTCTTCCTAATGCTACTCCCAGACACCTGTATAAAGTACCCTGTAAGGAAATAGTACAAACAATAGCTATAACGTACTGAAATGTTGCATACAATTCCCTCCCTTTGTGAATTCAATGCTTCTTGGTTGGCTCAGGGGCCTGCCCCCGCCCCCCCTCTGGCAGTGCCAGCAGCAGGCCAGAGTTTGCCCCAGCACTGATGTGGCTTCACAGCTCTGGACTGAAAGCAAACTCTGCCCTCCCCTTTTCAACATCTCAGTGAACAACTGGGGGACAGATTTTCACCAAGTTAGCCAAGTGGCTTTTCCCAGAACCTCATCTCCACTTAGGAAATGTGACCCCAAACCCCAGATGTGTCTAGTTCATCAACTTAGACTCTAGACAACCAGTCTCCCAAGGAAAAGTGCTGTTTCTAGGGCCTGGTGTGTCTCTTGCAGTTGACACATGGTGTCATTAAGCTGCAGATTGGGGTGGGCGGCCGGTGGGACTCGAAGATGGAAGATGAGAGACCAGAGAAGCTGTAGGAAGAGCAGCTTTCGGGTTTCACCTGTTCCCGGGGCCATTATCAACACGCCACTGGGCACGGCCCTGCCCCGGCAATTCAGCACTTGGTTAAAAGATGTGTCCCACAGTGGACTCTGGCCCTGGGGCCTCTGTGTTCTGGGGAAGAGATCTTCTGGTGGGCCTTCCTTCTGCAAAACGGTGTCCCTAAGGATGTGTCCTCTGGGTCCCACCTGAATCCACTCTTCCTGAGCAGCCTGCACACCCAGAGCTGAGTTCCACCTGGGTCCCCAGCACGGACACCGCCTCCACTGCTGCAGTGGTACCTGGTCACTTGGGCAGGGCTGAGGGCGGCCTCGTGGTCACCTGCTGTCTTCTCTGCTTCTCCAGCCCCACAGCTGCCCAGACATTTCAGGTCCCCCCTGTAGGTGTTAGGTTCTGACTTCTGTCTGAAGATCCTGCCTCCCAGGGAGGCTCTGAATCTTCCTGAGAAGAAGCAAAACTAGAGGAACCCACACCTTCCTGGCGAGGTAGCCCTGGGGGCCTGGCCAGCCGCCTGCCTCTGAGTGCCTGGAAGAGCCCAGTGGCCCTTTGTTTCCTCATCCAAGTACCTGCAGACATAGGGCTTCCTCCTCCTTGTCAGAAAGATTTCCTTCCGTGCCCGTCTTGACTCCAGAATGACCCCAGAGAGACCTCCACTGGGTTGCTGATGTCCCCGAGCCCAGCAGGTGGTTCCTGTTGCTGGCTTGTGAGCTCAAACAGCAGCTGCGGGTGGGTGGTCACCGGTGGTCTGCTCACTGCACTGAGCGGCCTGGTTCCTCAACCTCCCCTCATCCACGGTCTTTCCAGGGGCCTTCCCTTCACAGCCACCCCTGGGCTGCCCTCATGGCCAGGGCATGCTTCCTGGGTCCCTCAGGTCTCCAAAGCATACTAGTCTGGTACTGGGCTGAGAAACAGGACAGAGAAGGAAAGAAGCTGAGGTCCTGAACCTCAGGGCCCCTGACAAATCCCGGCCTGGCCCTCACAGCCTGAGATTCTTCCCAGTGAGCTTCTGGAACCAAATCTCACCACAGAGTCAGGCAGGGCCCTGCCACACGGGTGTCCCCAAGGCAGCTGCCTGAGTCTGGCCCCAGCAGCGCCTGGCCCATGGAGTTGCAGCTGTTCTTACTTGAGGTTCTCACATCTCTCTACCAGCACACACTTCTGCCCTGGCCTCTCACGCTGTGACACTGTTAGCCCAGCTCTGGGACACAGAGTAGTGATGGCCCAATCCCAAGTCTCCCATCCCAGGACTGGTGGAACTCTGCCTCACGGGTCAGGCCTCCAGGGTGTGGGGACACTCCAGACAATGGTTCCCCAAGCCTGACAGCTGAGGATGAGGCAGGAAGACCCCTCGTGCTGGGTGCTGGTGAGCTGCAACGAAACTGAAATGTGCGGGACTCAACACCAGACCCCTCGGACGCTTGCTCCTTCCACCCAACAGTGCCCTCTGTCTGAGCGGCAGAGATGTTACCTCATCTGCGGCTTGTTTATTCACTTGGGCTCTGGTCTTGTGTGACGCTGGGCCTCATGGTCCTCACCAGGAGTCACTGCCCCCCACGATGACCTGCTTTGCCAGCAGACCATGTCTCCTGGGGAAGGAAGGAGGGATGGAGGCAAAAATAATTTAGTTAGTTTATAAAATAACATCTTTTCTTTTAATAAAGTACCTATTACATTTATTACTCTATTTGTGTCTAGAACTAGGTAAGGTGATTACTGGCTCATTTCTAAACCATGTGCTTTCCCTGTTTGCACGTTGCTACCCTTTGGGTTTTATGCAGCATTCACCGTTTGTAAGAACTTGATTGCCGCCTGCATTCTTCTGGGGCCTTAAAAAAAAATTTACAGAAGTATTAAATGCCTTATGCTGAACGTCAGAGAAAAAAGAATTTTAACAACTACCATGTAAATGGCTGCTGAAAACATGTCAATATGTGTATTTTTAATCTTTAAATGCACACATATATGTACATATATACGTGTTTAGACTTCTTACCAGCATAACTATTCATTGACAATTAATAAAAAGTGTTAATAAAATTAATAGGTAACAACAAAATTCTTAACAATTATGAGAGATTAATACATACAAAAGATCCACATTTTTAAGGACTGACTTTTAAGTGGATATATGTAAACTTAGGCTAAGCATAGCAATGTAATTCTGTGTGCTAATTAAAACAACCTCCACACAGACTTTGTAGACATAAGTATAATAAAATTTCATTTCTTTATGATTTTCTAAAATTTCATCTTTTCAATATTTCAAATAACTTTCCTCAATGAGTTGAAATTAATAAGGTTTCAGTATGAAAATATTACTTTTTTAAAGCTAAAGTCATCACTTCTTGCAGTTGAAGGGCTCTGGCTCGACGTAAAATCTCTTCGCAAACATTGATGTCATGGCATTTTGGAAATTGGGGGATGGGAGTGCTTTCTTGTACATAGTAGATAACATGTTCTATTACATAAAAGCTCATAACAGGTGGTAAAAAATTATGAAAGATATGAAATATCTAAGAATGACAAAAGAATTTAGGCCCATGTGACATCAGAGCTAAAATAACCCACGCTCCCCCTTGTATCCTTCATCCTTTAATTAGTTGACATAAATTATTTTTTGGTAGACATTATTCAAAGAGTGTGTTTGAATGTGACAAATTTCATGTTGATATAAAAAAAGGGAAGACAGGACATGACTCATATTGCATTAACTTCTTTCTGGATAGAGTTCATGGTTATGCACAAAAGGAACACTGAGTGAAAAAAGTAAATGAAATGGATGGAAATTGAACCATTCTAACTTAGAGAAAATGTAAAGCATGAAAAGAATACCTTTTTTACTTCTATTCACACTTGTTTGTTTTAAGTATATCAGAAGTCCTCACCATCTAAAGAAATCTGGTATCTAGAAAATTCCCCTGAAAGGGATTCTACCTAAATTGGGGATGAAAGTAGAGGGGAAAATGTTGAATGAGACTTTATTTTGAAAAATTAAAGTAAATGATTGTACCTTATAGTTGAAAATTAGATATTTATTTCAATTATGGGTTAACTCTTAAAGTTTTCCTTATTCTTAGCCAATGACCTCCTTTTATTCCTTATCACAAAAGGAGGGTCAATCTCAGAGACTTGCTTCTCCTTTCTCAACTCAGGTCCATTGCACCCAGAGAAATCTCCACATTCCCTTCCGCTGAAACGGAGGAGATGCCCTGACCCTTCCACTGGTCCCTGCTCCCGCCCCTCCTTCTGAAGGACTTTGTCTTGACCACTCTCCTCTTTACCATCACCTACTCCCTTTGAACTTGACCATTCCCTCCAGTGTTAAACAAGTGCCCTCGTCTCTCTCATCTTTCATAAGATAGTCCTCCTGTATTCTGCACCCTGTGCTGTCCCCTGCACACCACTGCCCTACTTCTCTGCCTCCTTGAAAGGGCCACACCCAGATGCAGCTGTGGCAGGGAAAGGTCACCACGAGGGGAGCCACTTTCTGGAACTGCCTTCTAGAGACGGGACTCAAGTTCTAGTGATCTGTGAGCCAGCTCTGCCACTGAGAACCATTCTGAAGGCAGGATTGTTGTCTTCTAAGGGTGTGTCACGAGTTCACAGCACGAGCTGAGGAGCGAGTGCATCCTTCAGGGCATTCTCTATGTGTCCACTGCCAAGACAACCAGCCAACTGGTACAGAAGTCAGCAACGGACAAGCTGAGACCTTGAATCTGCAGCACAGCGCAGACGGGACCAGCCCTCAGCTGCAGATGACCTCTCTGTCCATGTCAGGGTCATACGGGGGACCAGCCCTCAGACATCCTCTGTGTCAGGGTCACAGAGACTCGGCCACAGCAGCAGATTGGAATGTGACATGTGTGACGCGGACCTCCGAGGAACAGGTGCACCTATGATAAACATGCGGCTTCCTCCAACAGAGACCTGAGAAGGCCTTGAGCTTGTAAAGCTCAGGGGTCTGCCTGTGTGATCGGTGCAGTAATAACGAAAGAGATGTGTCTTTGCTTTTATTCATTTGGAAATAATTATTGATCACCCCATTTCCTACAGCTCACACAAATGATGTAAGACAAAGAGGATCGTTACTCAATAAGGGAATGCGACTGTTTGGAAAGCACTTTGAGGATGGAATGAGCGGACACCTTTCCTACTCAGACCTCCCTGGGAGCATCACATGGGCTCACGTCTGTCGGGTCATTTTCCGTGACGGGCCGGGCTTGGTTGTGAAGACAAAGAGACGGAGAACAACAGCTGCACCCTGGGGATCGTACAGATAAACGAGAGGGCAGAACCTAGGACGGCTGTCACGATGCGCCCCGACTGGCACCCAGGCCCGTGCAGGCTCCCTGGGAACGGCCAGAAAGCTGCGGGAGGCTTCCCAGAAGAGGATTTCTACACCGATTCCTGCATGAGGAGCTGAGCAGGGCCAGGAAGGGCAGTCCCGGCTGAGAAGGGAGAGGACTGGACTCCGCAGTGCGTCGGCTTGACCCAGTGAGGGGCCGAGGGGCCTCCGTGTTGGGAGAAGGTGACAGCAAAATGGGACGGGCCAGGCGTGAGGCCGGGCAGCTGGGGGCCGGGAGGGTTGCTAGGGAGCGCCGCTTTATTCTGTGTGGCAGGGAGTGCTTACAAACAGAGGACAGGTGTGCTCACTCTCTTAGATGAAGGGCAGGACGCGCTGGCGTGGAGCTCGGAAAACAGACAGCTTTGCTGTGCGGTGTGGAGAGTCACCCCGTCAGCTGGACTGTGGGGAACTGAGGGCAGGCTGGGGACGCGGACGGGGCCGGAGCTACAGAAGAAACAGGGCCCAGTGCTGGGGGGAAAGGTGTATCCAGCGGGGTGACCGCACCCTGTCTGTGGAGTCCTTAGCACCTGTTCCTCAAGAACGAAGTGGAGGATTCAACCGGGAGACAGAGGCGACCACCTGGCTCCCTCAGTCCTGTCGCTGATGGGGCACAATGACACTGACTATGACAAAACCCCTTCTTGTTAGCCCAGAGCAGGCCCAGGTCTGGTTTTAATTCTTCAGAGCCTGTTTTCACTTTTGTGGTTAGTTCAGGGAACATCACACGTTCCGGTTTGTGTGACGGGCATTGTCCCAGCCCAGAGCCGATGGCAGGTATTGGAGTGTCGGAACGAAGGTGAGGCTTGTGGTTTTGCTTTACAGCCCAGATATCGAGTGTGGCCTTGACAAGGAGCCCGAGAAGCGGAAACTAAACCTTTTCACTGATTTGTCCTATAACATTTCGCCTTACCAACCAATATCCACTGGATTTTCAAGCAAGGTCTTCAACCACCGTCTCTCCCAGTTTCCAACAAGGGAATGTCCGAGAGGGAATGAATCCATGTCCGCAGCCCAGAGGTCTTTATTTTCTAAGTGTTCTGACTAAAAAGGCCTAAAGCAGGTGTCCCTAAAGTAGAGACGCCCCTCCCCACAGCTCCCTGGCCATCCCTGTCCCCCTCCACCAGTCCTGGGGCAGGAAGACCCCCAGATGCTGCCAAGGTGGCACCGTTGTCTCCTTAGCTCTCACCAGCACAGCTCATCAGGGTCTCTGGCCAGTCAGTGTAGACTAATTACCAAGAGGACCAATGAAAAATTAGTGTATGAGGAGATTCAAAAAGAAAAAGGAAAAAAAAACAGGTTGCTGAGCAACCCAGCTCCGTCAGCAGAGGGAGATGCTATTTTTATACTGAGAAGGTGGCTGTAGTTGATGCTGTAGAAACTCTGCCTCAGCCAGGAAAGGACCTCCCAGGGTGAGTCGTGTGACGCCACGCCCTCGTCACTTGGCCACGCATGTCCCCGGCTCCAGGGACTCTGTCCTGGAGTCTGCAGAGTGCCCTGTGCTACTCATGCAGAGCACCCACCAGCACGTCTAATTACAAGTGCATTTTGGAGACTTTTACCAAATACCTCTCTGCCCTCTCACGGAGGGGAGGCAGACCCCGTTTAGCACTGGACACTCCACATGCAGGGGTCTCCAGTGTTCTCACCTGAAAATGTAACCCTCTAAATTGAAAGTCATCCTCAGCCATTGCAAGCAGCCCTGTACTCTGTTACTGGCTTTGCTCTGGGAATTCAGGGGGGACAGTGGCCCTGCACATGGCAGCCAGCTGGGCTCTGGGCTCTGCGTCGAGTCTGCTGTCTATTAAAACTCCTCCGGCGTCTTTTGCACATGAAAAGGTATAAATCTCGGTTTTCTCGAGCTGCTACTTGTACAATTGATTTTTTGGAACTTGAATGCGGGCCTTGACATAAATCTCTGTTTACTTTTATCTTGAGGTTTTAGTCAAGCATTCTAGCCTGTTGAGGGCTTCTATAGTTCAAGTCTGTCTTTTATCACTTTAGCTCCATCTCATAAATTTGTCCTCTAAAGACTTGACAAACATGTCTTTTCTGGCATCACCCAAATTGCTGAAAAACGTGCTAACCATATCATTGACAGAGACGGACAATGTTCCTCCAGAGACAGCCCTCCTTGGGCAAATTCTCTTTGGGTATATAGTTCCTAAATCAGCTGTCGTGTTGAACCTACTCTTAGTCAAGCCATGTTTTATTCTCAGAAAACCCTTTTTAACTTTAGTCATCTGAGACCTGGTGTGAAGGCACCGTGGGTCTTTGAACTAATGACAGCAAGTCCAGGTAGTGAAGGGCAAGACTCTGGCCATGAACACGTTAGCTGTCCTGCACTGAGAAAGCTCAAGCCACAAAAGAAGGATTCATTGTCAGCCTTGATCTGGAAGCAAAGAATGAGTCAACTAAAGGCCAAGTGACCATCACTGAGAAGCAAATTCAAAGGACTAACACGACACAATCTTAAAAGCTCAAAGCTAGAGAATGCTATTAATGTTGTTCAATTCCAAACCCTATTTAAGCTCCATAAAATACCTGTAATGTTCCATCCCACTCAGAAACTTTACTGTACTTGACAATACAGTTAGCACGGGGCTGTGTGCTTATATGGGGAGATATTAAGGAAAGGGACAGCAGCAAAGGGCATGGGACGGGTGACAGCAGACCCAGCTGCACAGACTCGCCGAGCTGTTCAGGGTCCCAAGACAGACAGATCTGGTCCAGCTGCAGTCGACCAGCTGTGTGACCTCCATCAAGTTAATTGAGCCTAATAACTGTGAGAACTGAATGACTTCAGAAAGTGCCCAGCACATAGCAAGAGATCAAAGCATCCACTTTTCTAAGAAGGTCTGACAACTAAATATGAGATGTGCCCTAATATGGGACTCTGAGTGAACAGAAGGACATTAGCTGGACTTTTGGCAGAATCTGGTCAATGACTGGACAGTAGTTAAAATAGCCGAGGCAGCATTCATTCCCTTATTTTGACAATCCTGTTGTGGTTGTGTGCCATTTGGGAAGGCTGAGTGCAGGACACGTGGGAATGCTTTTAGGTAATTTTCACAATCCTTTTGTAAGTGTGTGACTACTTCAAAATGGAGCTGACAGGATTTAAACATCATGTCCTTTACATGTGTGTCTGCCTCACTCCGTAAGAGTTTAAGACCTGGGCGAGGAGACAGAACATGAGAGAAGAGGTGGTTTGGCACCAGTGGGCACAGCCCAGGTCACAGAAGCTGGAGACAATGGCAGGCCCACAAACCCTCCAGAGCCCTCTTGTTCAGTTCACGCCTCCAGAATCTTCTCAAGCTCATGTCAGCCTTCCATTGGACAGAATGGTGGCCGAGCCAGGGCACGCTCAGGACAGGAGAGCAACTGGAGATGAGTCCGAGTGGGAAAGCTCACAGGTGTGCAGGCAGAGCTACAGCCCAGAGTCCAGGGGAAGGGGCGCTACCAGGCACCCCAACGGCAGGCGACTCCTGGTAAGGAAGGAGAGGGCAAGGTGCACATGGGCTGTCTGGGCTCCATTTCCCTCACCCCCGAGGGCAGTGGGGAAGCAGCCCCACCGTGGTCCCGTGCCAAGGTGCAGGGCAGGTGGGGACAGAGCCAAGTGCCCAGAGCACCTGGACCCTGGGGCCACTTGATGCCCACTTTGGAGTGCCTCTGGGCCATGTCCACCTGGGTGGGGAAACCCTGGAGAACCAGAGGCCAGGAGGGGCACCTGCTGTCTGCTGTCCATGTGGCGGCCTGGAGCTCCATTATGTCAACTCCTGTCTCTCTCGGTTCCTTCCAATGGTACCAAGAAGCTGGGAACCGGGGGTTGTGTGGGCAGGAGCCCAATGGCTGCTGTTCAGAACCCACATAAACATTTTTTTCCTCCTTTTTCTCCCTAGATGAGTCATCTCTGGGACGAGCAGGGTGGGATCGGTGGGAGAGAATTAGCTTGGAATAGGACTTTGGGTTGATGAATATGGGTAGCCGCAAGAGACCATCGGGTTAAAAACCAGAATGTCCAAGGTGGGTTTTCTCCATAAAAGCAGGAGAAATCCCTTCAGAGTCTGTGATGCCAAAGTTTGACCAGTGGACACTAATAACCAGACATAAGACTTATACCTCTTGTTGCCTGAGACTGAGTTGAGCTGCCCGTGACCACCGTTCCAGCTGTTGGACTGACCACTAACCAGTCTAGGATACACTATAGATTGTTTTGATATATTTTTCAATTCAAGTAAGGAGAAGAAAACAAAATAGGAAGAACCCAGAATAGCAACAAGCATCACCCTCCTGTGTTCTGCTCGCTCTCACGTCCTACACGTGTTGAGGGTTGGGCTGGCGATCTGGGCCTGCAGCCACTTGCAGCAGGGTGGACAGTGTGGGCATGGGTGGCGGTGGACAGGAGATAAAGCTGGTTACAGCAGCTGTTCTGGCAGGGGAGGGGACCCCCTTGGAACGCCCGCATCAGGTCCCACATGATGTTGATTGAGACTTATAGGACTCCAGTGGACTGGTTCTCCTGGGCTGAACCTGAGAGGCTGGGAGGCCTGATTCTGAGGTAGCCACCCTGCAACAACAGGTGAGGGCCAGCCAAAGTGCAGGGCAGGTGGGGACAGAGCTAAGTGGCCAAAGCACCTGGACCCTGGGGCCACTTGATGCCCACTCACTCCTGAAGCTGATCTGTTACATGAACTTAACAATTGTGTGAGTCAACACATCTGAAAAGAGACAGTATGGGAAAATCCTTTACTTGTAGGATTGGCATGAATTAAAGCTAGTTTTAAATTGCTTTAAAATCCTTGCACGTTCTTACCATGAAAAGGGACCCTTTATGAAATGAGGATGGTGACAGGCCACAGGGCACTGGATGGGCTGGGAGCACTGGTCTTCAGCCACTAGCTATGACATGTTTACCGTGTTTTTCACAGTCTATGCATGGAACAAAATTCAAATTGTACCTCGTAAATCTATTAAAATAAAAAGTTGTTTTTTCTATTTTAAGAAGGCCTTCTAGGAAGAAAGTGATACTGAGTTTGCTGGAAAATTCTTCTGTTTTCTGCTAGAATTCAAACAGCCAGAGCAGCTGGCACAGACCGACTGGCTAATCATTTGCCCCCTCCCTCCCCCTCCCTCATCTGTCTACCCCAAATTTCCCATCCTGAAAAGCTGACACCATTGAAAGCCTTCAGGCCACCTTCCTGCCTTCGTCCCAGAGAAGCATCTCTTGGGAGTGTCTGTTCCACTCCTTGGCGACATTTGCTGCCCCTTAAGGAGTGGAACAGACAGAAACAGTCATTTCTGTGCCTCAGTCTAGGGGTGACTTTCTGTTGCCAACCTGACAAGGAGAGCCCCCAGCCTCTGCAAACTCCTGTGGCCTGCGGAGGAATGAGGGACCAGTGAGCAGGGAGTGAGGAGTGCGTGAGTAAGGGTGCAGTGATCACAGCACTGCTGTGCTCCTGCTGGGAAACATCCCTACGTGCCTGGCTTAGGGGCCACAGAATTCTTCCATGGTCGTGTTATCGGTTCAAAGGACACGCTGGTGACGAAGAAAGAGGATTTCTGAGATTCTTAGCCACTCCTGCCAAGACCAGGAGAGGCCCAGGGAACTTCCGGTTTCGTAAGCATTTCCCAACATGTGTGCTGGTCAGAAATGGCCCCTGAAGGAGGTGGCCCCATCCGGAGTGCCCAGTGGGGGTGTGCCCTCGGAATCCAGTGGCCGGCAGGACTACTGGTTTTTCTCCAGTGGTAACTGGCATATTTCACCAAGAACAATGAGAACACGGCCGTCCACAGGGGTGTCGGGCATGAACGCACACATTCGGACAACAGGCGACAATGTGCTGTTCTCACTGAGGCTGCCTCTCCTTCCTGGGGGACCCGGCTCTGTGTTCCAGTTGGTGTGTACAGCCAGCCATCTAACTGAGGCTATCTCTCCTTCCTGGGGGACCTGGGGTCTGTGTTCCTTAGCAGGCAGTGTTGCAAAGTGACTTATACCACACATCGTGTGTTCTCGACAAGGCTGACATTGGCCCCAAAGGGACAAAATTTAGTTCTTGGGAGTGGGGCAAGAATACTAGATATCACTGTGTTGTGGCCCTGCAAGCTCAGTGCTACCCCCTAAAAATCTTATTTCTTCATATTTAAGTTCTGTCATTGGGTTTTCTTGGGCATCACTCAAGCAGCATTGACACGGAGTTCAAAGATACAATCTCAGGCATGAAAAACCAATAGGTGGCCGGGACTGGAGACACTGTGACTGCTTGAACTCTGCCTACTTCACAGGTGTAGATGGTTCAATTACTTATGTATTTAGCTTGAGGTTCATTGTATTTCCTAGGTCTGAGGCCTAATTCCTCTCAAATACTCAAGGAGCCGGTTGGTCTGTCTCTGGTGCTCTCTCCTCTAACGGGCCGGTGTCAGACCTTTCACTCCATCCTCAGCTCCCCTCACCTTGGCCTTTCAATGTTCTGCATCCCTTAATCCCTCACATTTATTGAGCAATTTTTCTGAGCTAGACAGAGTTGAAGGCACTTGGCACATCAGCAAACAAAGCAAAGATACCAGCCTTGGCAGATGTTTCCGTCCAGTAGAAGGAGCTGGGCAACGAGAAACAAAAGAGCATGTATGAAAGACAGAGAACATTGGGAGGTCTGAGGGCTTCGAGAGAACTGGAAAGGTGGAAATGTGGGGAGAGAGGGCCAAGCATGCCGAGGAGGCCACGGTGACCTCTGAGACGGTGCGTTTGAGCAGAGACTTTACGGAGCTGTGTGAATCTGCTCTGTAAATAAATGTCTGGTGGAAGAGAGTCTCACACATTCCAGCACGTCTGCAAAACAAGGAGGCCAGTGTGGCTGGAATAAAATGTGCAAGCAGAGGGAATGGAGGAAGGAGAGCTCAGAGATGCAAAGAGTGGCAGGGCCCAGCGGGCCATCAGAAGAACTCTGTCTTTTCCCTTCATCAGAATGTTTCACACCGAACTATTTTGAGCAGGGGAATAATGACATGATCTACATTTTGAAATGGTACCTCTGGCTTCAGGGACCACGTGTAGGGATAGGAAAACCAACCAGGAGGTGCCTCTCAGGAATCTAGGTAAACCCTGAAGCTGTCTTGTAAAATAAAGTAAAAGTAGAAGTGGTGGGAAGTCGTCAGGCTGTGGATGTATCTTGAAGGCAGAACCAACATGATTTGATGATGGATTGGATAGGAATTGAGAAAGAGTTTTCCTAGATAACTCCAAGCACTTTGGTCTCAGCAGGTGGAAGGAAGAAGATGGCCTGTGGAGCCCCTGGCTGAGAGAGCTGCAGGGCAGGTGAAGTCCCTGCTAAGCATAGAGGTGAGGGGAGGATTCTTGGAAACTTGTCTACCTGTGCGTCCTGCATTGCCAAATGAGATGATTTGGGGGGGTGGGGGTTGGGAGGAGAGGACAGAACACTGAACACACAGAGCCATTAGGAGATTAGAGTCTAGAGTTGACCCAAGAATCTGGGGTTCCCTTGTGACTGACATAAATACAGATAAGGCAAAATGAGATTGTCCTGATAAATTGAAGGCAGGTAGTGTTGATGAGGCTATGAGTACTGAGTAGGAAAGGGTAGCATAATCTTAGTCCCAAGATGTGCACCTCTTCTTTCTTCATAACCATTTTTCAGTTCATTAATTGTCTCTTCAGCTGTGTCTAGTCCACTATTTAACCCATGCATTGATTATTGTATTCCTTAAGTGATTTGTCTGTTTTAAATCTAAGTTTTTAACATGTACCTCATTCGTATTTTCAGTACCTCACTCCTGTTTTCGTGTTTTTTTGTTATGCTTTTAATGTAATAAACATATTAATTTATTTTAAACTTCTTTGTATTGTATATCTGATATGTCTGTTTCCAGAGTACCTGAGTGACAGATTCTGCTATTTGTTGTTTCTGCTGCCTCTACCTCAATATAGCAGGATTCTTTGAGCTCATTCTTACATGTGATTCTATCTGTAGAAGTTCCATGAGAAACTTGAGAGAGATATGTGTCTCTAGGGGGGATCTTACTCAATTTTTCCAGATATTTCTTGGGCCTACCAATCTAGCAACACTTTAAAATAAATTTCGTATTTAATTTGTGTTTATAGGGTAAATCTGAACCCCAAACCAAGCCAGTTGATGAATACGGATTCTCAGTGGAGGCATATTCCCCTCTTCCAAAGAACCAAGGCCAACATAGAGAGTTTTCCATCTTGTTTCTCTTTCTCGTTCACACTCTCACTGAGCATCTCTGGGCTCTGGCATTGGGGGGGAGCCTCTGTCCTTTCACTGTCTTTGCACAGCAGGGCCAAAGACACCTCTTGGCTCCCTGCATGGTGTAAGTAATTAGCAGCAGCAGACACTGTGGGTCTCTCCCAGCTCTGGGGACCCACACTCCCACTTACCACATCCCTGAGAAGCTCAGCCACACATTTACAAGGATTTTTGAAACATTCTTTCTAACATTTCTAGTTTGTTTTGTGGCAAGAGAGTTTTTAGACCACCTACACTATTATTGCCAGAGATAGGTGCAGGTTTTTTTTTTTTTTGCCGTCAATATGAAATTTACTTGTTTTAAAAAGTATCCAAATGCTGGCATCGTCAAGAAAAATTTAACAGGTTTATTTGTAATTGTTATGAAGTTGAACTCCTGACACTTGTTCACTGAAACATTTTGACTGGAATTAATGCTGCACATCCCTGCATTTATTTTAAAAATTCACACACAAATGAAAATAGAATAACTGCCAATACCTGATATCTGTCCTTTATTTTTTCCAGTCGCAATCATGTACTTAAGTATCTTTTGCCCCATGGGGAAAAAAATCTAATGTTCAGAACTATCAATAACAGGGAGAATTTTTTTTTTTGATAATGAAATGTTTTCCCATCATTGTGGACTCTTAAGCATGGCACATTCTCCACGTATGCAGAGTACTACCTGGATGTCTTTTGGCATAATTGTTACATGTTTGGCATAGATAGCACACAGGTTGGTGTTTTCAAAAAGGCCAACCAGATAGGCCTCACTTGCCTCCTGCAAAGCACCAATAGCTGGAAGACAGATCTGGAAGCACAGATCTGTCTTAAAGTCCTGAGCAATTTCTTGCACCTGATGCTGGAAAGGAAATTTGTGAATCAGAAGTTCGGTGCTCCTCCTTCTTCTTTTTTAGTATATTTTTCTAAGCAAATCATAGCTGTGTACATTAATGCATTTATGGGGTACAATGTGCTGGTTTTAGATACAATTTGAAATACTTTCATCAAACTGGTTAACATAGCCTTCACTGCACTTTCTTAATTATTGTGTTAAGACATTTATACTCTACAATTAGTAGATTTGACATGTGCCCTTGTAAAATGCACCATGGGTGTGATCTGGCCCATTACCCTCCCTCTACCCATCCTTTCCCTTCCTCTCCCCTCCCTCTCCTCTTTCCCCTTCATCTTGGGCTGTAGTTGGGTTAAAGCTTTCATATGGAAGTGTGGATGTGGAGATAAGGGAACACTTCTGCACTGCTGGTGGGAATGCAAACTAATAAGTTCCAAACTTTAGAAAGAAGTTTGGAGATCACTTAGGGATCTAAAAAGAGACCCAGCATTTATTTGATCCTGTAATTCCTCTGCTAGGTATATATCCAGAAGACCAAAAATCATTTTATAACACAGATATTTGCACCAGAATGTTTATTGCAGCCCAGTTCATAATTGCTAAGTCATGGAAGAAGCCCAAATGCCCATGGACCCACGAATGGAATAATAAATTGTAGTATATGTACACCATGGAATATTGTGCAGCCTTAAAAAAAGATGGAGACTAACTTTTATGTCTACATGGATGGAGCTGGTACATATTCTTCTTAACAAAGTAGCTAAAGAATGGAAGAAAAAGTATCCGATGTACTCAGCTCTACTAGGAAACCTATACAAGAGCACCCACACTTCCTTATGAAAGTTCAGTGGTCTTCCGGTAACGTCTGATTTCACCAAGCCTGTAGCGATGAGGTTTCTTCACCCCTCCAGTAGAGGGCGCACTCCTGCGAGGGCTTTTGTAGCCGTTGCTTCCTGGGTGCTTTACCACCTGTGGACTTGTGGGCAGTCTGCTTTGTACGAGCCATGGTATGCAGACCTCCTTACTTACCCCCCTTCTCCTTTGGCTGAGCTAGAGGCAGCGCTGGCGTTAGACACCGAGGGCGGCACGGCGGCGGCTGTGAACACCAGGTGCAATTTTATTTATCTACAGTTGCTTTGGCATTGTGTACAGCCTATGTTGGACACACGATTAATATTTGTTACGGAGATGAATAAACACATATCAAGTTATATAAAATGTGTGAACTCTCAGACTTAGTTATGGCAGAGTTCCCCCTCCCTCCTTTTCTCTTCCTCTCTCCCTCTTCCTCCCTCCTTCTCTCTATCCCTCTGTCTCCCGCTCCCCACCCACCAGAAGAGCACAAAGGGCTATTTTACTGATTTCTGTTCTCCCTCCCGGCACACAGATGCATTGCATGTATCTACATATACGATAGATGTGTAGACCTAAAAGAGAACTACAGAACGTAATTGTCCCTTCAGCACTTCTTGTTCAGACGCCCAAAGGGAGGACCGCACGTTGGAAGTCCGCTGACCCCCGCCAGCTGTGTGGTTCTCCGTGAGGTCTCACCTCTGTGCACCTGTAGGATCCCTGCTTAACAGCCTGGGAATGGCTGCGCTTCTTTTCTTGGAGTGTGCTGCCACCTAGTGGCCAGCGGCCGCAGGCGCGTGCAGCTGCAGGCCGGCCGCGCAGGCGCCGTGAGTTCTGTGATGACACCACGCCGGGCGCGAGTCGGATAATTAGCTCATTGACTGTGTCGCGTCTTCGCGCCCCCTGTATTTATATCCTTCTCTTGCATTATTCTTGAGTTGTGTCCAGTCATCCCTTAAGTGCTCACAGTTGAAGATGCTTGTAATTTTCTTAAAGCTGAACTCACTGAGTGTTCAGTTGAACCATAGCTGTGGTTATCAATCAAAAGGAGGTGAGTTGCACTTGTGGAGCTGTTTCTGTGTTCCTGATTAAGTGTGTGAGAGCACATTTTACAGGAAATTCGAGACGAATACACTAGTTTACAAAAGTAGTTTATGTCAACTTTAGGTATGTATTATTATTATTATTTTTTTTTTTTTGAGACAGAGCCTCAAGTTGTCACCCTGGATAGAGTGCTGTGGCATCACAGCTCACAGCAACCTCCAATTCCTGGGCTCAAGCGAGTCTCCTGCCTCAGCCTCCCAAGTAGCTGGGACTACAGGCGCCCGCCACAACACTCGGCCATTTTTTGGTTGCAGCTGTCATTGTTGTTTGGCGGACCCAGGCTGGATTTGAATCCGCCTGCTCAGGTGTACGTGGCTGGCACCTTAGCCCGTTGAGCCACAGGCGCCGAGCCTAGGTATGTATTATTAAACCACAGCCACGTGGCTCAAATTGATTGAAAATATATGTGTAGGAGACTTTTTGTCTTCATAGAACAGTTTAAAATCTCGGGAGGGAGCCCCGCTCTGCAAGGCGCAGCCCCCCCACCCCTCTGAGGCCCCAGCAGGTGCGCCCAGCGGCCTCTACCACTTTCTCTGTCTTCCCCGGAGACCTTCCCGCCTCCGCACACAAAGCTGTGCGTAATCGCAAAGCCTCTCACCTCCCTCAGGTGGGGGCCCTCCTTTTAATTTCTAAGGGAACACGTGTGTTTTCTCCTCTAGTTTTGCTCTGAGGATGGAGATGCGGTAAACGGAAGCATCCAAACCTTCTCCTAGAGGTTCTGG
>CAUYON010017547.1:0-14121 GCA_963573935.1 Arctocebus calabarensis
AAGGGAGGGAAGGGGTGGAGGAGGGTAAATGGTGGGATCACACTTATGGTGCATCTTAGAAAGGATAGGTAAAACCTACTAAATGCAGAATACAAATGTTTTCACATAATAAATGAGAAAATCTCATGAAGGTTATTTCGAACACTTGGATGAAAATATTTCAGATTGTATATGAAGCCCGCACACTGTACCCCATGATTGCACTAATGTACACAGCTATGATTTAATAAAAAATAAAAATTAAAAAAGTCAAATAATAAAAGTCTAAATGTAACAATAAAAAAACCCCAAAAAACAAAGAAACAAAAAAAGAATACACAGTAACAATAAACAGAAGATGAAAAACTATATGTTACAACTTGAGACTTAAAAATCTTTATTATATATAAAATTTTTGAGTTAACAATCAAAGAAATATGTGTAAAAGATACATACATCCAGTTCACAAGAGAAATGTAAGTTCATAAATCTATGATAGAATATTCACCTATGATTCAAAATTTTAATTAACAATAAAAAACTTATAATCGAGGCCATACATTTTGCATGAATCAAACAAAAACTATAAAACAGATAAATTGCCAGAAAACAATTCAATCAAATATGAAATCAGATAAAAAAGGGAAATGTCAAATTTAAAAAAGAAGGAAAATTTATATGAATATAAGGTTTTAAGTATATTTAAGTATACACATAATGATAAAAATTTGTTCATATTTGTTGCCTTGTTCTTGCTTCTAATTTTCTTCATCTTTCTATTTCATTGTACCTCCAATATTTTTATTGTAACCAATTAGTCCTATATAATTGCAAAGTCAATTAGATCTTTATCATTGTCTTTTCTCCTAAAAGAGATTAATTTTGAATTAATTATTTTAAGCTAATACGACTCTATTCCATATGAAACATTAAATGGTAGAAGGCTCAAAAAATATATAAATAAACAAGCATTACCGCCATGTTACACTTTGGTTTTGAATGTTCTGATCTCCTTTTAGTTTCTACCTAATATCTAGTGCTGAACGCCAGGAATGGGAGAAGTCCAGGAGTCTTCCACCCCCATTTTTCCCCCTCTTCTTCTCCCCCACCTTAATATCTGTCTGCTGGAATGAGGAGGGTGCTTAATTGACAGCCACAGGCCAGGGCACTCCCTGCTGTGGCCTGAAGGACCAACCCCTCCTGTTCAGTTTGCAGACAGCAGCCTGAAGGGGTGATGTCAAGGCTTTCCCCTTATCCCTTCTCTTCACATTTTCCTGACACATTTTTGTCTTTCCAGGAGACTCCTTAGGACCCTCTACCAAATGAGGATAGATCAACACCACCAGATACCAGACCTCCTGATGCTTTTCTCTGCACCTCTATATCCACACCAGCATGCATATAATTCCGAGTGAGTTTTCCTTCTGGGCTTTTCCCTTTTCCCAATCCAAGGTTCTGTTGTCCAATTTTTCTATCATCCAGGATGGTCCAAAAATCTGATCTCAGTCAAGAGACCTTCCAAGGTGCTTGTCTTTGGTTTTAGCAAGCCATCACAGGGGCGACTGACTGGCAGCTAACCACCATCAGTGGCACAAAGAAAAGGCGAGGACACTTGCCTTCTTCCTAATCGGCCTCCTTTTCCCTTATTGCTGGGGGCCCTTCAGGTCAACTCACCTACCTCTCAATAAGAAATTCCCAGTCAAATATCCCCAAGGTGTTATCTTTAATTTGTCTCTCCTGAAAGTTACAGCCCCGTGGACTCACTCAAGATCTCCACGGTTAACAGTAATGCTTAATTTAGTATTGTAATAAAATTTGACCCAAATGTAAATTAGACAATCAATTTCAATGGCTAGAAAATGGCACTTTGAATTTCAGTATTTTAACAAACCTTGACAATTTTGCCAGTGAAAAGAAAAGTGGTTTAAAGTCCTATATACAGGCCTTTTCTGTACTCAGAGAACACACCCTTCTCTTTATGACTCTTGTTCTCTCTCCCCAATCCTCCTCCTTCATTCCCACCATCCATCCCTCTATTTCCTTCCCAACCGGAACACCTCAGAAATCCTCTAGAAATCATATACTTTGATTCAGCTGATCACTAGCCACCCGTTACTGCTCCTCCTTCTGCTTTCCTTCCCCTTTATGGACCAAGTCTGGGAGAAATAAATCCTACTCCCCCTCCAGAGGCTGCTCCCAACCCCCCTCCCAATTTCTCTCCCCCTAACACCTGCTCCAGGGGGAGCCATGGTCCGTGCTTGTCAGACAATGCTCCTTTCCCCCTAGTCCCTCTACTCCCGTTAGGAAAGTTGCTGGGGCAGAGGGCACTGTCAGAGTCTGTGTTCCCTTTTCTTTGTCTGACCTGGACTTTCTGATCTACACTCAGCCTTCTCTCACAGCCTTCACTTTCCAGATTAGGTACCTCTTTCAAATTCTTGTTTCCCACTTTAGATCCTGACCCTAGGGAGGAACAATCTATCTTGACAGTGCACTTCATTTCCCGGTCGGCCCCTAATATTTGGTATAAACTCAAAAAACTTTCAAAGGAGCCTTAGATTCCACAAGCAAAATTTCAAACCTGGCCTTCAATGGTCTTTGATAACCAGATGGGGACAGAGACCTGTGGGAGAAGAGATGGGGCAACAACAGGCCCTGGGAACAGAAAGAAGCTTTTCAAATGGTGGCTAACACTATGGTGGAAATTTTTCAAAGACATAGTTACACTGGAGGCTTGGAAAACAAGTGAAGAATGAACCTTGCTCTGGGGACTGTACCCTGCTTCCTCTGCAGCCAGCTGGGTCTCTGAAAAAAAATTTCCCAGGCAGCAGAGCTTGTAGCCAATGTTTGCAGAGCCAGTATCCTCCACACTCACAGACCCTCTAGGACTACTTCAGTCTGAAAAGACGGACCCTGGCCTCAGAACATGCTTAACTGCATCACAATTACATGGCTGAGCCTCAGGTAACTCTGTTGCAGGTAAGCAAACTGATTTTAATAATACCAGGGCCACTGCCTATGCTCTCCCTGAATTTTCAGTATCTCTGTTTCCCTTGCCTATTTCTATTGTTAGAGAGAAAGGTAAAATACAACTTCTTGTGTATTCCATAACTTCTCTGCCTGCTGGGAGATCAACTCCAATTGCCCTACCTCACTGTTTGAATGAAATCTTAAAGTTAAGTCAAATACCTAACTCCCTTAACCCTGCAAACTTCCTTTCTCAAACTCTTAGAAACTCTCAAACTCTTGAGAAAAACTCAACTAAGACTTTATAATCTTCTTTTTCTCTTTTTCTGAGTTTGGATGTAAAAGCAATCAGTAAGTAAGGGAAAGAAAGAAATGTAGAATGACATGGGTATGAAGATGATTTTTTGGCAAAGAAGGATTAAAAAAAAGAAAATAATTTTATATGAAAAGGAATGTCATGTGAAAATTTTTTGTCCTAAGATAACTGGCAGTTTTAGTAAAAAGCATGTTGAAAGATAGTTCATGTAAGTTGTAAAGTGTGTGAAGAGAATTTAGAAAGAATTTTGTATGTAATTAAGTTAGTTATAGTGAAAAAAAGAATCTCTGGCTAAAACAACAAAATTCTCTGTTCTTAGTTTATAAATATTATATTTGAAGCCTCTAAGGTTTTTATTCCTACATATTTGTTTAAACTAACAAGCAGATGCATCAAAAGTTAAGAAGTCAAAAAGTCAATCTACCAGTATAGAGTTAAAATACAAAGTTTGTGAAATTATCTTTTTGTGTGCTAAAAACTATGGTTACTAAGTTATGGGTATTCTCAAGATAAGGTACCAGCACTCAACAAAAGACCCAAGGTCAGACACTCATTTGAAACCAAAAGAAAAAAAAGACCCTTTTTACTTTTTTAAAAAATTGTTTCAGGGCTCGGTGCTTGTAGCTCAGTAAGTAGGGCACCAGCCACATATACCAAGGCTGGCAGGTTGGAGCCCAGCCTGGGGCCTGTTACACAACAATGACAACTGCAACAAAAAAATAGCCAGGTGGTGTGGCAGGAGTCTGCAGTCCCAGCTACTCAGGAGGCTGAGGGAAGAGAATCACTTAAGCTCAAGAGTTTGAGGTTGCTATAAGTTGTGACGCCATGGCACTCTACCGAGGGCAACATAGTGAGACTCTGTCTCAAAAAAAAAAAAATTGTTTCAGGCTAATCTGAGGGTTCAAAGAATTAGGTTACAATATTTGCATGATAGGTAGAATCCCTCTTATAATTGTGTCCCACCGCCAAGAGGTGTACCATACACCCTAACAGGGTGCCCATCAAGTGGGAGCACACACATCTCCCTCTCCCCACTCCCTTGTTGCCCTGCCCCCCACTTTGAATTGAGTTTTTCTCTTATGTGGGAATGTATTAGATCGTCTACTGGCTTCATCTTAGCATTGAGTACACTGGATTATTGTGATACTTTACTAAGAAGAATGCATTTCAGCTTCATCCAGGTTAATATAAAAGGTATAAAGTCTCCATCTTTGTTAATGAATGAATAGTACTCCACAGCATACATATACCAGAGTTTGTTAATCCATTCCTGGGTTGATGGACATCTAGGTTGCTTCCATATCTTAGCAATTATAAATTGAGCTGTGATAAACAATCTAGTACAAATGTCCTTACAATAAAATGAATTTTTTCTTCTGGGAAGACGCATAGTAGTGGAATTGTAAGATCAAATAGAAGGTCTACTTTGAGTTTCTTGAATATTCTCCATACTTCCTTCCAAAGAGGCTATAGCTTATAGTCCTACTCACAGAGTAAAAGTGTTCACTTTTCTCCACATCTATGCCAGCATCTGTAGCTTTGAGACTTTGTGGTGTGGGCTCTTCTCATGGGGGTTAAGTGATATCTCACGGTGGTTTTGATCTGCATTTCTCTGATGAACAGGGATGATGAGCATTTTTTCATATTTTTGTTAGCCATTGTCTCTCTTTCTCATAGACGGTTCTGTTCATGTATCTTGCTCAGTGATAGATGGGATTGTTTGCTCTTTTTCTGTTGTTGACTACTTTGAGTTCTCTGTAATTCTAGTTATCACCTCATCAAATTCATACCATGCAAGTCTCTTTTCCCATTCTGAAAGTTGTCTTTTTGCTTTACTTGTTGTGTCCTTAGATGTTCAGATTTTCAGCTTAAGTCTCATTTGTATTATTTTTGTTGTTCTTGTGATTTCTGTTGAAGTCTTCATAAAACCTGTCCCCAGTATGACACCAAGAGTTTCCCCCACACTTCCAAGATTTTTATCATTTTATGTCTTATATTTATATCTTTATGTCTTATATATTATATCCATCTTGAGTCAATTTTTATAAGTGGGGAAAGGTGTGATGATCCTTTTTACTTTTAAAAAATCAGCCGCTTTTATTTCCTAATTGGCACTACTGTGTCTAGCTCTTCTAATAGCTGGACAAAATATTAACAAATGAATTATTTTGTTACATTACATTTCAGAACTTAATTTCTTCCCTTCTATCTTTTACTAAAAAGTGATCAGAAAGACACCAGACATTAGTTTGTTTTCTGTAAGAGGTCAAGCCTCTCACAATTAACTTCCTGGTTAACTACTTGAGAGAGCTAACTGCACTGGCCATGTGGAAACCTATCTCTCAGTTAGCCAAGAAGATTCATCAAGCCTGTTACTTCAGAGTGGCCCCCTCCAACCAGGAAATTAGCTGTATCTCAAAACCTTCCACCCAAACCCCTGACCCCCAAATCAGATAACTCTTTCACTACCCCCAACAACAGCCAGGCTACAAGGCATCAAGTTGCCCTCCTTGGGACATTTATATAATTTAATTTTATCTTAATAATCCCTAACCCCCCCTCCGTCAGAAACCTTCTCACACTTCTCTAAAACTTTTACCTTCAGGAAGACTTCTTGAATTTTTCATAACAAGATTTAACTCTTTAGGTAAAACTGCTTTCTTCCTTACCTTAATACCCTCTTTAGCCCCTGTAAATTTCCCTAATATTATACCTCAGTACTTACTAAACCCAATCAGTTTTTACTAAAATAATCCTCATTATTTCTATGTAAATAATAAGCCATTTCAGTTCCTGGTTACATTTAAAACACATCCACAATACACTTAACCTGCAACAAGAAAGGAGTCTCCCTCTCTGACTGAGAAGACACCCTGCTTAAGAAATTATCCCATTACTATAGCCAATAGGACAATAAAAATGTTCCAGATCTTTTCAGAAAACATCTACTCACACCCTTACACAGCAACTCTCATCTCTGGAATGGTAACATCAACCATAAAATTCAACCCATCCCCCTTTTATATGACCCTCACTGGCCCTGGGCTCTTCCTGAACACCTTACCTCCAAATCTTTACCACAATTTTCTGTCCAACACTTTCCAATCCCAACAGATAGCTTATATACTCTGTCACCTCTTGCCAATAGATTTTTACAACTCATTTTCTTCTTAGAACCCATTCCCAACTTCACTATTTTCCTTTTTTTTTTTTTTTTTGAGACAGAGCCTCAAGCTGTCACCTTGGATAGTGGCATCACAACTCACAGCAACCTCCAACTCCTGGGCTCAAGCTATTCTCTTGCCTCCGCCTCCCAAGTAGTTGGGACTACAGGCGCCCGCCACAATGCCTGGCTATTTTTTGGTTGCGGCCATCATTTTTTTTTTAAATTAATTAATTAATTAATTTATTTATTTATTTATTTGGAAGGTGAATGAATGTATCAATGAACAAACACAGTCTCCTCCGGGGCAAAGTGAATGAATGCATCTTGGAATTAAGGCCCAGGGAATTCACATGAAACTGACCTAGGCATAGGGAATGGGGGTTCCATATTTAGTCCCAAGTGCAAAGTGAAAGAGACACCGAGGCATAGGTGACTCCTCAGCAGTTGTCCGGCCTTTTTGGCTACTGGATCCTCCGGTGGGGTTTGGAGGTCCCCCTCCTTGCCAGTCATCGAGCCCGCTGGTTCTTCAGCTGGCTGCCGTAGCACCGACACCGCCAAGGAGGAGGCAGCAGGCCCGCCAGCTCCACTGAGCTGGCCAGGGCACCAAATATCCTGCATCAATTCTCTCTCTCCAAGTAGAAACCCCAACTGCTGTTAGGAAAAAGGGGCGAAGACTCAATCTAACTGCTTCCTGCTGACAGCCATCATTATTGTTTGGCAGGCTGGGCTGGATTCGAACCCGTCAGCTCAGGTGTATGTGGCTAGCACCTTAGCCGCTTAAGCCCCAGGCGCCAAGCCTTCCTCCTCTTTCTTACCCTAGATTTAACATGCAGAAACCTTTTCCCTGAATCTAGACACTCAGCTGTCCCCCACAAATAAATGGGTCAATCTCCTCTCTTGGGAGATCACTTGCTGATTACTTTTTAGTCTCAAGTAAAAGACCAGGATAAAATTGGAAAATTTACAATTTTCTCCACCCTTTTCTTGATTTCACCTTAGCTCATGTCTGACAGAAAAGCCTATTTTTGCTTGTAAAAACAAAATATATACTCAAAGGAGTAGGTTGCTGGCACCATATGCCAGAGGTGGGGGGTTCAACTCAGTTCTGGCAAAAACTGCAAAAAAAAAAAAAAAAATTCTTGCCTACCCTCCAACTGGACACCTATACTCTTATGTCTCTGTTTCCCAATATAAACACTGCCTCTCCTGATCAGAAACAGCTGGTGGGAAGGAGAAGGCCAGAAGCCAAATTGCATGATCACAGCAACAACTCCCACCCCCCGCCGAACTCCTGGAATGCTTCAAGGCCAGTGTTCCTGGGAAACAACCAAACAGTAACTTTTATTCTGTCCCTAGCTGGTGATCATAAAGGCAGACGGCCAGTATATCTGACCTAAAAATCAAGCACTCTAAATCCTCTAACACTTATATAATTCATTTCACATTGGCCATCACCTTCTCATTCAATTCCTAAAGCCCATACTCACCTATAAAAATTTTTCCCAACTCCTCACCACCATAACAGGAAACTACAAAACCTGCTACACAGTCTCTTCTTTCCAAGGCCTGTAACCTCCATCATTTTCTACCCACCAGGCAAGATTATAGCTCCTGCCAGGATTGGCAGAATGATTTCACTTATATGTCCACACATAAATGACACAAATACTTATTAATGTTAATAAATACCTTTCCAAAATAAGTCAAAGCCTTTCCAACCACTTCTGAGGAAGCCTTAGAAGTCACCGAAGTCCTACGAGATCACATTATCCCATTTTAGTCTGCATAACTAATCTGTTTTAGAAAGCACATCTACTGGCTGCTACAGGCCATATCTTTCTGCTGATTATTTAAGTTGGTGACAAAATCTCCCTCTTTAAGACACTTCACTACTCCCATCCACACCTAAGATGATCTGTCTCCTTCCCAGCCTAATGTTCATGACAACTCGGAAAAAGAAAGAAATAGCTATTTAGCAAGGTTTAGACCTGACATAAATAGCACAGATGTGGTCTGTAAGATATACCTTGTCACCTCCTGAAACTATAGAGACATACCTTCCAAAACAAAACAAAAAACTTTCACATTTACTTAAGAAAACAATACAGTGCATCTTAGAAGGGGGTGTTATATTCTAAATGTAGAATATAAATGTCTGTACACAATAACTAAGAAAATGCCATGAAAGCTATGTCAACTAGTTCGACAAAAATATTTCACACTATATATAAAACTAGCACATTGTACCCCATGATTGCACTTATGTCCATAACCATGATTTAATAAAAAAAAAAAAAAAGAAAACAATAGATCCTGTAATAGCAGGTGTTACAACCCTAATGTGTAGAGCAGGATTGGCAGAAGTTATATATAATGCAATCACCACAAAAACTATAACAATAACTATAGCCAATATCCACCAGGACACATGAGAAAATTTTAAACTATTAACTCACTCCCTAAATTCCCTAACATGCATGATAGCAGATAACAGGACGGCCTCAGACTATGTCCTAACAAAAGAAGGTAGAGCCTGCACATTAGGTAACACCTCTTGCTGCTTTTTCATCAATGCCATAGGCCAGAGTGAAGAGAGGACCCAGAAAATTAGAAAATTCTGCCTGGCTCAGGAAATTCAGCCAACAAGGGATAGAAGACTCCCATCTGGTTAACCATATAATCAACCTTCCCAAAACTAACCAGGGTCTTACCTCTTACAGGACCCATAATAACCTTTCTTCTTATTTTACTATTTGCTCACTGCCTCCTTCACCTAATAACCAAATATCACTAACAAATCCTTAGGAGAACTTTTTCTCCCACAAGCTCACCCAAGATATAATCCATATCCTAACAATACTTCCCTTTAGGTTTCCATGCCACTCTGAAATCATGCAGGAAGTAGTTTATAAGAACAACGCTCCAATACCCAAAACATAATAAAACAAATAGTCAGGAATGTTAGGTTGGCCAAGCTAACTCCATCTTAGATCTGAAAAACCCATTCTGTGAGATTCTGTTACAGGTGGTCCTAACTCAGATAAGGGAGGCATGCTGCAGGCTCATCACATCTTTGCACCTGTGCAGTTACAAACCCATAAGAAGTACACCACAAGCCTCTGACCCCCTGATAAGAAGAGCCGACCTAGAGAGTCCCAATAATGAGCTGCGTGTCCTTGGTACCCTGTTGAGAAAGACTTGTATGTAAAGTCAGCTGCTTTTCAGCCTGCTATAAATAGAACTGGCTCCCTCCCTAATGCTGCTGACATCCTTTAGATCTTAGCCCACTTGCACCAAGTGTCAAAATGAACATTATCTCACTGTTATAGTTTGGTCTTCTCTTTTTAGTTTTTACCTATCACAGAGGACCTATAAGAGTGCAATTTTGAAAAAGAAGAACATAGTTGGAGGACTTATACTACCTAATTTTAAGAATTCTATAAAGCTACAGTAAGGAACACAGTGTGGCACTGGCATAAAGGCAGACAAACAAATCAATGGAACAAAATAAAGCATCTAAAAATAAAGCCCCATAGAGGAGAATGAATAAACCAATTGTGGTGGGAATAGTCATACAATGGAATAGCAGAAAACAATAAAAAGAATATTACCATAATCAATAATATGGACAAATTTCATAGGCATAATGGTGAATGACAGATGCCAGAGACAAAAGAGTATATGACATATGATTAGAACTCTATAAATTTCAAGAATAAGAAAAACAATATGGTGATCTAAGTCAGAAACATGATTACCTCCACTGGGCATTATTAATTAGAAGGAGTACGAGACACTCTTCTGAAGTGTTAGAAATGTTTTATATCTTGATGTGGGTAGTGGTTACATGAGTACAGACATATGTAAAAAATAATTGAGCCGTACCCTTAAAAGTAGTACACTTGATAGCAGGTGTTACAACCCTAATGCATGTATGTTTGCATACATACAAACATTTCTGCATGTATATTATTCTACCATAGAGAGATAACAGTTCATTAGTGCCTTCTATTATTCTGGGTCATGTAGTCAACAAAATTAAGAAGACTTTTATTTGGAAAGTATGGGCTATACAAGTACTGGTCAAACAGAGACCATTCTAGCTAAATAGGGTAATTTTCAGGGATTAAGAATGACTAAGAGATAGACTGGAAGTACCAACGAAATTGGCTTGCAGATCTGAGTACCGATATTTCTTTGCTGTCTTTGTCCCTCTTTCTGCCATCTCCACCAAGGAATGGGTCAAAGTGAGATCTAGAACCCATGTGTTTTGACTTTCAGCATGGTTCTTTACTTCTTCAATTACTACATGTGTCGATGAAAAACTGTTTATTAAATGCTACAAAATCCAGTATTGGGTAATCCTCTCAAGACCTACTGTTAAGAGATGTCCCTATAAAATTTAAAACAAGAAACACTTAAATAGGTCTTACTACATACTAGATACTGTAAAAGACTGTGTTACTGACAGGCACTTTACATGCATTATCTAATTTATTTCTCAAAATGCTATATTCATTTTAGAGAAGATGACAACTGAGGCACAAAGAGGCTAAGTAACTTGTCTAACGGTCAGACAACTAGTAAGTGACAGAAGTGAAATTCAAATCCAGGCAGCATGATTCTGGAGCTTGTGCTCTTAAACACTAAAACCCATTAAATAAAAACACTAATGATCTCCAAAATGACAGTAACAGAAACAATACTGAGCACTTGCTATGTGCTAGAATGTTAAAAAACAAAAACAAAAAAACCACAAAAACCAAAGAAAGCTGATGAGCTAAAAAATAAAAAGGTCTGTGCATAATTTTCATGACATCCACCACCACAGACAAGCAAAAACATACTCACATTATCTGCATGTGGCCTGTGGTGGGACATTGAGAAAATTATTTCTATATACTGAGAATGTTTTTCAAATCAAAGCTACCTTAAATGTCTATTAAAAAATCATGGCTTTTTCCCTATGCCTCAATGAATCACATAATGGAGATGAGAAAGGAAAAAAAAAAAAAAAACGAAGTATGGAATTTAAGTGATTTCCCTATTATGTCAATAATCTTTTGTAGTTTCTCTGCTTTATATCCTAAAAAATATTACCATATTCCATACTTACCGAATCCACAAGATTTTCTGTTTTGTCTATCAGTAATTCCAATCTTTCTCCCCGCTGAGCTACCAGATCTGAAAATAGTGGGAAAGAAAGGTCAAGTTTTATATTATATATCTGCCATTTTTGTCTTTATTCTAATATAAATATGATTTTAATTGTAGCTGGTGTTTTTGATAGCTCATATGTTTTACAGATGTGCTATATATTTAAGTAATAAGAGCTTTTTTAGTAAAGCTTATAAACTAAAGTGTGAACTGGCAGTTTTTCTGTAAAGGGCCAGAAAATAAATATTTTAGGCTTTATGGGCTATATGATTAAGTTGTTATTACTTAACTCTGTTAGACACAAACAATATGTAACGAATGGGCACAGCTGTGTTCCAATGAAACTTTACCTAGAAAAACAGGCAGCAGACCAGAAGTAATCCAAGGGCCACAGTTTAAAATCCTCTGAAATGGGGGAAGGGCAAGATGGTCGACTAGAAGCAGCTCCCAAGAGAGGCTCCTGACCAAGGGGAAGGATAACATACAGAAAATGCCCAATTGAGCTGAGGACTGAGAGCCCAGCTGAGAGAGAAGTGATAGCTGCAGATCACCTCTGCTGAGGAAAGCTGCGACTCCAAGAAAGCAAGCTTCAGGTACAAAATTCATCTGAAAGGAAAAGTATCCATCTCCTCCCCCAAGAAAGCTGTGGCCTTTTTTGCTGTCTGTTTCCTTTCTTTTTTTCTCTTCATTTACTCCTGGGGGTTTTCTACAGATGAACAGTAAACTGTGGACCTCTTGTCTCTCTCCATGGGACAGTGCTGTGGGAAGTGGGATTACTCCCCCCCTTTGAGTCTGAACACTCCCTCACTAGGCAGAAAATTTGAACTAAAGTTTTCCCAACCATTCTGAACTTCCAGTACGCCCTTCTACCCTTACCTGACGAAGCAGAAGCCTAACCCCTGTTGAGACTGTGGGAGGGGGTTCTCGAGCAGCACCTCCACTCTCTGTCAGCTAGACCAAGTGCCTCACCTAGCAAAGGATTCTGGGGGCCACACTAAGCCTCCCTGCCCCAATACCCAGTCGCAGCCAGGAACCCCAGTGTATGACCCTGCCATGGGCCACTCCAGCTCAGCACCCAGGACTACCACGCTCCAAGGACTGTGGCAGGCATAAGTGAGCCTGCTGTGGGCCTCTCCCAGTCGGGACCCAGGTCTACCCCGCTCCAGGGCCTGCGGCGGGCGTCAGCGACCCCGCTGCAGAGCGCTCCCACTTGGGACCCAGGTCCGCCCTGCTCCAGGGACTGCAGCAGGCATGAGCGACTCCACCGCAGGACGAGCAGCCTTGGGACCCAGGTCTGCCTCCTTCCCGCGACACCAGCAGGCATGAGAGGCCCAGTCGCTCCTCCTAGACACCCAGGCCCACCCCAACCCAGAGATGCTGGTGGGCGTGAGCGACCTGCCACTGGCCACGCCTTCTCCACACAAAGGCCCACCCCCCATGAGCAATGCTGGTGGCTGTGAGAGAGCCGGCTGTGGGCCACACTACCTCAGTACCCAGGTCTGCCCCACTCTGGGGACCACGGCGAGCATTAGTGACCACTCTGTGGGCCATATGGCCTCGGCACCCAGTCTTGACCCAGCCCAGGGACTGCAGCAGGGGTAAATACCCTGCCGGGGGCTGCACCACCTCAGCACCCAGGACTGCCCCACTCCAGGGACTGCGGTGGGGGTGATTACCCCACCAGGGGCTGCACCGCCTTAGCACCCAGGCCTGCACCATGCCATGGTCTCGAAAGAGAGTGAGCAACCCTGCCTTGGGCTGCAATGCCTTGACACCCAGACCCGCCCCACTACAAGGACTCCTGCAAACGCATGGAACTCCACTGCAGGCTGCACTGCCAAGACCCTCAAGCCTGCCTTGGTCAGTGCTGCCCCAGCCAGGGTCTCTAGTAGCTGCACAATCCATGTCCTCCCTCCCTACTTCCTCACCAGCCCTGTCCATCTGGCCAGGGACTCGGGAAGTGACGCGACCCCGCGCCCTCCCTCTGAAGCCCTCCCTACTTCTCTGCGGAGCCCTCCACCTGACCAAAGACTGCTGGAGCCATCCACTCTCATTGCCAAAGCCACTGGGAGCCAGGCATTGCCAGAACCATGGGCACCATCCGCAGCCCTGCTGCTGGATCCATGTGTGACATGCTACACTCCAGAGCTGCTCCCACAGCCACAACTATGGGACTGGGGCAGCCCCAGAAAAGCTACACTAAGTTACTACAAATATCTTCCAAAAATAGAGTGATCCCACCAGGGTCCAATCTTGGAGAGACGCCTCCCCAACTCTGAGGATGGCCAGAAGAAACTGCGAAAAATAATCATGGGGCAGAGTCAATGGAAAAACTCTGGCAATATGAATAATCAGAGCAGATCAACTCCCCCAAGGAATGATAAGGCAGACACCACATAAGATCCCATGCATAAACAAATGGCTGAGATGTCAGAAATCAAATTCAGAATCTGGATAGCAAATAAGATCAACAGAATGGAGGAAAAGATGCAACTAGAATTTCAAGCAGTAATCCAAAGGATGTCTCAAGAATTCAGTG
>CAUYON010017550.1:0-29105 GCA_963573935.1 Arctocebus calabarensis
GTTTCCATTTGCCTGTATTATACAGGTCCATCTCTTCACCCTGAGTCTATTTTTATCCCTTAAGGTAAGGTGAGATTCTTAAACACAACAGATATCCTGAGTTTATGTATCCAGTCAGCCAACCTGTGCCTCTTTAGAGGAAAATTTAAACCATTCACATCAATTGAGAGAATTAATAAGCCTGGTTGTGTTTTGGGTGTCATGATTTTTGGATGTCCAGTGGACATTTTTAATTCTTTCACCACTGTGGAAATTGGATTTTGTTCAAAAATTTCTGGATGAGTTTACTTTGGAGGTAGAGCATTGCACTGGTTGCTGTGGAGGATGGGTCTGAGAATATCTTGGACAGCTGGTTTAGTTATGGCAAATTTCTTCAACATGTCTATGTCATTAAAGTATTTGATTTCTCTATCACAAATGAAACTCAGTTTAGCTGGACACAGGATCCTGGGCTTGAAGTTGTTTTGTTTTAGGAGACTGAAGGTCAGTTACCATCCTCTTCTGGCTTGAAACATTTCAGCTGAGAGATCTGCAGTGATTCTGATATTTCTCCCTTTGTGGGTGATGCTTTTCTTATCACCTGGCTTGTAGAATTTCTTATCACCTGGCTTGCTATCACCAGTCTGGCTGCTTGCAGAATTTTCTCCTTCATCTTAACGTCAGCAAAGTTAATCACAATGTGTTGAAGCTGCTTTATTTGGATTGAGTCTTGCTGGGGTTCTGAAAGTGTCTGCTATCTGAAGTTCTGTATCTCTTGCAATGCTTGGAAAATTCCCCTCCAAAATCTCTTGGAGTAGAGCATCTGTACCTTTAGGACTACCCTCTTCCCCTTTGGGAATTCCTATAAGATGAACGTTTGATCTTTTGGAGTTATCCCACAACTTCCTCAGGGAATGATCAGTTTTTCCTCTCCATTTGTCTGCCTCTTTGAGTGTTTGGGAATGTTCAGAAGCTTTGTCCTCAGTTTCAGAGATTCTTTCTTCTGCCTGGTCAACTCTATTACTAAGGGATTCTACTGTATTGTTAAGCTCCTCAACTTTTCATTTTCTTGAACTCTGCTATCTCTTCTTTCATTATGTCTATATCTTTGGTGACTTGGGCTTTGAATTCATTAATTTCTTAAGATAACTTTAGAACTACTACTTTCCAACTACTTTGGAATTTAATTTCTATATTTTCTTCCATTCTATTTATCTTATTTGCAATCCATATTCTGAATTCAACTCTGACATTGCTGCCATTTGTCTATGCATGGCATCTTCAGTTGCATCTTCTTTGTCATTTCCGGGATGGTGGTGGTGGTGATCTACTCTGGTTATTCATGTTACAAGAGTTCTTCTGTTGGGTCACACCATGTTTATTTTCTACCGTTTGGTTATTAGAACTGGTAGAATGAGATTGAATTGGGCTCCCCGGTAGTAGAAATAACCCCTTACCAAAGCACTAGGCTTTATAATTGTGGCTTATCTCACATAACCTTACAAAGGCCCCTTTCAGAGTTTTGGCCAGAGACTCTGAGGACCTACTTGGTGAGATAGCACAGGATAGCTCAGTTTTAAAATCAGCCAAGCTCTACCCTATCCTACAAAGCCACAGTATTAGGTTTAAATCTTGACTGTGAAGAGATACAAACAGCTGTGGCACCCAGGCCCCACCCTTCAGTTCTTTTCCGCTCCAGAGCTTTGAAGGTCAACCTTAGAATGTTCCCAAGTAGACAGCCCTACACCTGGGTTCCAATTAAATTGTCACAGGCATTGCAAACCCTGTTCAACAGAGAGGGGTTCTAAGGTCTCCAATAGCACAATTGGAGCCATGGGTCTGCAACCACCAGAATCTATCCATACTGTTGTCCACTTCTCTGCTCACAGGCCCAGTTGGAGCCGCAGCCACGCCCCCACCCACCAGTGTCAGTCCACACCCAGCTAGCCTCTGCTTGCCAGACCTGTTGGAGTCAGGGGATCACACCTCTGCCTGCCAATCTCAGTCCACTGCCTGGCAAGCCTGTGTTTGCAGGCTCTGTTAGAGTCAGGGCATCGCACCCCGCCCACAGGTCTCAGTCCTCACCCAGTAAGCTTCTGCTCACCAGCCCTGCTGCAGGGGACCACACCCTAGCCTTCAGGTTTTGGTTCAGACCCAGTAAGGCACTGCTTGAGGGTTCTGGTGGAATCAGCAGACTACATCCTTGCTCTCAGGTTCGGTCCATGCCTAGCAAGCCTCTGCTGACAGGCCCAACTGGGGTTGAGTTTGTCTGGCAAACTCGGTCCACATGGGGCAACCACCCTCCTGCTATGGGTGCCGCCAGACCCAGGAGTTCTGCACCCCATCTAGACACAGCCCAAACCTGCCACTGGCCAGGTGTAGTCATAACCAGGGACTATGCCTCCTCCCGCCAAGTGTCCCTTTCTTTCCACATCCTCTTTCTTCCCCATTAGTCAAAAATTCCATCCTGATATTTGGCGGTCCACATATGCCCAGATCTCTCAGGACAAGACCAAACACTCTTTGCTCTGCAGAGGGCAGAACTTAAGATTTTCATGCAAAGGGGAAAGGGTGGACTGGGTGTTTGGACTTAGGAGGAAAATATCTGTTCAATTTTATGCTTGGTGGGGTGGTGTCTAGGTTCATAAGTGAGACCTCCCTGGAGAAAGAGACTTGGAGTTTAGTGGCTCTCTCCATCAAGGTAAAATGAGAGGTCTTTTGTACCCTGCTTGTTCGAAGATAGCCTGTGGCAGGCCTCCTGATTGGGGGAGGGGTCTCCTGTCCTCTAGTTGATAGGCTTTGTACCTGAAATTTGTTTTCTTGAATGCTCTTCCTTGGAGTTACAGCTTGCCGAACTTCTTTCTTGGCTCAGCTCCCCACTTTTGGCTTCATAGAGTCCAATTCCGTCCAGTTTTTCTTCTGCTCAGGAGCGTCTACTGAGGGTTGCTACCAGTTGGCCATCTTCCCAGAATTTCAGAAGTAAATATATTAATAGAAAGGTAAGTATAGATGTGATGCAAAGACCTTGAGTTAAGGAGGAAAGACAGTTTGTAAGGGCATAGGGCATCCCTATAAAAAGGATTCTTTATAAGAACCATAATGTGGTCCTTTAAAATTTGAAGGATCACTTCGGTTTTAGAGTGGAATCCAGAATGATTGTGGTTAAGACTGGAGGAGGACTGAGTAACACAGGAAAATCCAAAATCACTCTATAATCAACACAGAACACTTCTCAGCTCACGAAGAAGTGTGTGGGGATTTCTTCTCACCGGCAACCAATCAAATAAGTTCTGGAGCAGACACCAGCTGAATGTTCTTCAATTTAATTCTGACAGTATCCACCTGGAGATAGTGTCAGATCTCACAGGTTGAAGGCTCAGTTTCACAAGACTGCCTCTCAGGTCAGGTGCTAATCACTGGCCCCAGGTGGTTATACCTGTGCTGGCCACCTATAAAATGGGGTTCTTATTACCCCTCCTTGATTCATTTTATTTGCTAGAGTGGCTGAAAGAACTTAAGGAAACATATTGACTAGTTTATAACAAAGGATATGGACAAAAAGAGGCATGGAGCAAGGCATGTGGGAAAGAGTGCAGATCTTCTATATCCTTTCCAGGTGTGCCACCCTCCAGGAAATTCCACCTGTTTTAGCTATCTGGAAGCTCTCTAACCTAGTTTTTTTTTTGGCTTTTATGGAACACTTATTAGGTAGCCATGGCTGATTTAACCATTGGCTATTAGTGATTGACTTAACCTTCCTGCTCTCTCCCCTCCCCAAAGTTTAGGAGGTGGAATGATGCTAAATGTCTTAACCCTTTAATCATGCCTTGGTCTTTTCCTATGACCAGCTCACATCCCAATGAGATGACTAACTACAAGCCCCTAGTCATCTCATTACCCTGTAAAAGACATTCTTAATCACTCTGCATATTCCAGGGTTTTGATAGCTTTTTTGCCTGGGAGTGGAATTAAGAAAGAACAAATACACATATATTTCACAATATCACAAGAACCCTTTAGGAAGTTATGGTAATAATCTGTCCAAGAGGTGATGGTTGTTTAGGTAGAGTAGTGGGGGTGAAGATGAAGAGAAAGGGTAGATTTGATAGAAATGTAGGAGGTAGAATAAATAGTACATGGTACTTGATTATGTGTGGGGAGATGGACAAAGTTTGTGGCTGTGTCAAGTGGGTGAAAGTGGAGAAGAATGTGGATGACCAAAGCAGGATGGAGGAACTCCTCATGAATTATCTTTTCCAATTTATTTTTTCTATTTCAGAAGACGTGTTAGAAATGTGGTGGTTTCAGCAAGGCCTCAGTTTCCTTCCTTCAGCTCTTGTAATTTGGACATCTGCTGCTCTAATGTTTTCATACATTACTGCAGTTACACTCCACCATGTAGACCCTGCCTTGCCTTATATCAGGTCAGTGGAATGTATTCTTTGTATAGAAGAATCTTTGTCTCATTTTTATTTTAACATTTAATGTCAACCTTTTTATGTTAAACCAACATTTAATGTCAACTTTTTAGAGATTAGATTTTATATTGGCTTTACAACCATAGAGGGAACATAAAAAGGAACTTGAATTTGGCTTTTTCTACATGCTAAAGAAATGTGGAAACAGCAAAATAAGATTGAGTTAGTGAATTGAATTATGATTCTTTAGTACCCTGCGTCCCAAATAAGGACTTGAGGTTATCTCAGAAGATAGAATTGGAATTAATCTCCTCTTAAAATTCAAATGCTAGAAATAACAATAAAAATATGAAAAGACAGTGGTAATGACAAACTTTTATTGATCTCACAATGTACAGGGTAATGTTGTAAGCCTTCTCTTTGTCTTATAGAGGTAGGAACTATTATCCTCATTTGAGAGAGGAAGAAATAAGGTCTGAGGAGGTTAACTTATTTGCTCAAGGGCACATAACTCAGTAAATGTTGGAACTAAGATTTAAATGTGAGCAATTTGACTCTGGGGGCTGTGCTTGTACTCTTTATGACATTCTGCTGAGATATTTTTGACATACTAAGTGTCAAAATTTATCAGTAATATTTTTGAAATCTCAGAACTAGTAAGGATGTAAAGATGGGTACTTAATTGTATATACTTTGTCCATAACCTTTTTTTCCAATTACATAAGTAGAAAGTAATTATTATAATACAATTTTAAATAAGACCAGAATGATTATAAAAATAAAATGTGAAAGTCCCTTCCTGATCCCCACCAGTTCAGAGATGACTCATAGTTTGGTAGGTTTCCTTCCAGAGTTTGTTTTGTTTTGTATTTTTTCTCTCTCTCTTTTCTCCTTTCTTTTTTTCTTTTAACATTTCTTGAGTTTTTCATTTTGTTTCATTTATAAAAAAATGATAGCATGTTGGTATTGCTTGTTTGTCTTCTCTCCCCTCTTTTCTGGCTGTTACAAACAATACTGTAGTGAAAATTTCAAACATAGAACTTTACATTCTGCTAGAGGAACATGAAGCTTAAGGAGCATGACCATTTTCTATTAACTCCAAGAGAAGACATGTATTAAGATTGATGGAAGTTCTTCCCATTATTTCTTTTTCTTCTTAGAACTTGGCTGCTTTCATTTTAAAGAGCTTTACTATAGTCATCACTCCATGGGTTCCACATTCATACATTCAACCAACCACAGATTGAAAATATTCTGGCAAAAAAAACTCCATAAAGTTCCAAGATAGAGGGAGGGCAAATGGTGGGACCACACCTATGGAGCACATTGCAAGGATACAAGTCAAATCTGTCAAGTATAGAACATAAATGTCTTAACACAATAATCAAGTAAGTGAGGTAAAAGCTATATTAATTAGTTTAATGTATGTACTCCAAAATGTATAAAAAAACAACACATTATACACCACATGCATAAATGTATTCATGATCTATGTGTATATAACTTAATAAAAGGAAAAAAAAAGAGGAACCCAGATATTGATAACCTCCAAGTTGTGAATTATTTTGTCATCTATGACAATGTTTCTTTGTAGTTACCAAAAGTATTCACGTATACTTATGCACTATGAAATCAAAGAAAAGATATTTAATAAAGATAACATCATTAGGCTTGGCGCATGTGGCTCAACGGGCTAAGGCGCCAGCCACGTGCACCTGAGCTGGCGCGTTCAAATCCAGCCTGGGCCCTCCAAACAACAATGATGGCTACAACCAAAAAATGGCTGGGCATTGTGGCAGGCACCTGTAGTCCCAGCTACTTGGGAGGCAGAGGCAAGAGACTCTCTGGAGCCCAAGAATTGGAGGTTGTTGTGAACTGTGATGCCACGGCACTCTATCTGGGGTGACAGCTTGAGGCTCTGTCTCAAAAAAAAGATAACATTATTAAAATAAAAGGTTCCAAGTAGGGTGCCGGCCCCATATACCGAAGGTAGTGGGTTCAAACCCAGCCTCGGCCAAATTGCAAAACAGGAAAATAGCCAGGTATTGTGGCAGGTGCCTGTAGTCCCAGCTATTCGGGAGGCTGAGGCAAGAGAATCGCCTAAGCCCAGGAGTTGGAGGTTACTATGAGCTGTGTGAGGCCACGGCACTCTACTGAGGACAATAAAGTGAATAAAGTGAGACTGTCTCTACAAAAAAAAAAAAAATATCTCAAAATGCAAAACTTGAATTTGCCATTTGCCAAGTACTTCACTGAATCCACATGAACGAAGTGATGTGTAGTTTATCATGTTGGGTAGTTCAGAGATGATTATAGAAACACACAAAAAGATATTCATACGTTATATGCCAATACTGTGCCTAGTTTATGTATGGGACTTGAGCATCGCTAGATTTTGGTTTCTGAAGGGACATACTAGAGCTAGTCCCCCCCACATACCAAGAGATGATGTAATTTAAGAAGCCATTGAGTTTTTTCTCAGAGTTTCAGTTTCCTGATGATACTGCATGTGATTTTCTTAATAGTACCCTAGTCACTTCCTTTCCCATCTTCCTGTTCCTTCAGCCTTTTTCTTTTTCTAGTAATGAACTTAGCATTACCCTGGAGTCTTTCCACAAAATTCTAATATATGTATTTAAATACATATATTACTCTAGTACTTATTTTTGTTTCTCAAGTTCATTTCCTTTATCTGCAGAAGGATTAAATTAAACTCTAATAGATATTCTGCAAAGTTCCTTTCAATTCATAAATGCTGTCCTAAAGGTTTAGTTATTATAACCCTCAAAGATGTAACCAAATGTAAATTTCATTTCGAAACAGTTCCCTGCAAGTGTACTTCATGTATTCTCTTAGTTGGTTCCACTGGGGTATAAGAAGAAGATATTATAATACCTATTTTTGTTTTTTAATCTAAAAATATTTAAACCTTACTGGTATTTAATATATGGAACAATAATATAATAAATACATGTATTTTGAGGTTATATGGTCAGATTCTTTTGGGGGTGGTATGAGATCAAAACAGTTTGGTCACTACTGGAATATAGTACTTTGCTAATAAGGTGATGGGCGTGGCTGTTTTCATTTTAGGCCACTTAATGTTATTTTGTTCCCCTGCTGAAAGAATGAACACTGTTAGCCACCCCTCCTGGAAATGCATGCTGTTGTTTATTTACGGGGTCATCCAAAACAGGGGTATCAACTATTAAAAATACTGATTTTTTTTTTTAAAGAACAATACATACACATTGTAGAAAATTTGAAAGGTAGAAGGCATAGAAAAACTCTTTCACCAATTCCTGAAGAGATGATCAGAGTTATAAAATCTTTTGTATGTAAAAATACTTTTTATTATTTTATAATTGTTTCTTTACAAATACATTATTTTTTGTTTTTTCATTGTCACTGCACAGTTTTATTGTTGGGGATTCATTGAGGGTACAAGAAGCCAGGTTACACTGATTTTTTTTTTTTTTTTTTTTGAGACAGTTTCACTTCATCATCCTTGGTAGAGTACCATTCTGTGGAGGCATAGCTCACAGCAACCTCTAACTCTTGGGCTCAAGTGATCCTTTTACTTCAGCCTCCCAAGTAGCTGGAACTACAGGCGCCCACCACAATGCCTGGCTATTTTTTGAGCCAGGGGTCTCACTCTAGCTCGGGCTGGTCTTAAACCTGTGAGCTCGGGCAATCCACCCACCTTGGCCTCCCGAAGTGCTGGGATGTTATGATTACAGGTGTGAGCCACCGCACCCAGCCCCCTGCACATTTTAATTTTTTAAGAGAACCACTCATGGAATTGTAATCCTTACAATTTATGTTTAGTACTTAAATGTTTAATACTTTCTCCTTTACTTAACCCCCCCCAGTCCAGCTGTTCACCAACTCTTATTGATTCTTTGAGAAACAAGACTTTCTACTTCTTTTATATTTCCATTCCATTGTCTTTGTTGAGATCCCGATTCTCTCTTTCTAATAGGACAGCAAGTAAAGGCCAAGGACTTTGTCTTTTTAATCTTCATAGTAGTTTGAGGGAAGCAGAAATAACTCATATTTAATGGATGGCTCCTCTGAGCCTGCTAGTTAGTATACTAGATACTTAACATGCATTACCACATTTTATTTCATCCTTGTATTGATCCGTGAGGCTGGGAGGGAATGAATAGCCCCATTTTACAAATGAAGAGGTAGTTTAGGATGATAAAAGATTGTATCCAAGGTCTTACAAAAATGGTGGGATTTTAATCTGGGGCTGTATTTTCTACTATCCTGAAAGAAAGGAATGTAAATATACATTGCAGTACAGTGTGGTAAGTGATTTTAATAAAAATCTGGACAGTGTGCTAGAGGAGTTCAAGGCTTTAAAGAGGAGAGAGCTTAAAACTGGTCTGGAATGGAAGCTGCCTGAGGCCAGGGGCATCATCTGTTTTACTTACCACTATATTCCTATCCCTGAAATGGTGTCTGGCATATGGTAAGAGCTTGGTAAATATTTTTTAAATTGATCAATGGGGGAAAATGTATTAATTGAATTATAGTCAGAGTCAACAACAGGTCTAAAAAGGCAGAGTTATGAAAGGGCCTATGGTTTTTAGGGGCTATTCTTCTGGTGGGACAGATAAACTCGTCTGCCTAGTTGATGGCAAGTAAATAGCACAGTGTTAACATACCAGGAATAGCTTTTTAAAGTTAATTTATATAGATTTCTGTTATGTAGAAAAAAAAATCTTTAATGATGTGAGTAGAAAGAGAAGTAGGCAAATCTTTGTGAGGTGAGGTCAAATTGTTATGTTCTTCTTAAGAAAATGATGTGAAAGTTAAGGTCATAGGCATACATAAGATAAAGGGTTTGAAGTAACTCCTGTTACTTCTTATCCCTTAGAAGAAATACATGTGTATATCTAATGTGTGAAACCCATATACTTCCTTTTTTTCTTTCAGTGACACTGGTACAGTAGCTCCAGAAAAATGCTTATTTGGGGCAATGCTCAATATCACTGCAGTTTTAGGTAAGTAACGAGTGGTTTTAATAATAAAAGTTAATAGCTAAATTGCTACTGTATTTTCTCCTTTAAACACTATTGTTTTACTTGTCTTACTTTCCAGTTATACTTGAGTAAACATTATCAGTTATCGATCACACTTATTCCCCTTTAAAAAATATAGAGAGAGCTATTTAAGTACTCATTCAAATAGCAGTTAGTAAGTAAAATATAATGATATATTTCTTGGGGCTTCTTAAGCAACCATTAGAGCAGGGATCCTCAAACTCCAGCCTGCGGGCCGCATACTTCAGTGTGAATTGTATTTGTTCCCATTTTGTTTTTTACTTCAAAATAAGATATGTGCAGTGTGCATAGGAATTTGTTCATAGTTTTTTTTTTTTAAACTATAGTCTGACCCTCCAGTGGTTTGAGGGACAGTGAATTGGCCCCCTGTTTAAAAACTTTGAGGATGCCTGCATTAGAGACACAATTGGCCACAGCTAATCCCAACTAAATTCCTTTGGGGTAAACAGTTTAGATGTTTGAGAATATAAGTGGAACCATGTTTTGATATTTGAGTAATATAATAATGCCAAATGTATTGCTAATATCATATTTTACATATCTTTTTATTTTGAATAAATTTTTATTCATAGTTTTCTAAAATGTTTTTCCTATCATGTGTAAATATTTTAAAAATTTACATTTTTCTATATTATGTGCTTGGGTCAAAAATGAAAGATCATTCAATTTACAGAAATTCACTTTTGTGGTTAAACTCTTCAGAAACATGTCTACAAAAGTGTACTGAGTTATGTTTTCTACACTGCTGAGTTCTCGGCAATATTTCTGCAATAGAAAATTCAATTTGTCCTATTCTTGACTAACAGATAGGGCAAGGTGGACTTTTTTCCTTTATAATTGGCTACTTTATCTGATTGAGCTAAGTTGTAATTTGAAATATGAAGATGAGACAAATAAACTTTTGGGGGTTTGTTTGTTTTGCTTAAGTCCATTTTATCCACATTTTAGAGCTAGTTACTTTTGGTGCTTATTGTAAAAATATTTTGTGTTTTGTGTAACTTGTCATTAGAAATTTTCAGAAGACATCAAACTTAAGATCTAAGTTTTATCCTAAATACAGTAAAACCTTTGTAAGTTGACCATTCAAGGGACTATAACAATCTATTCAACAGATGGAGGTGGTCAACACAAGGAATTTCCATTGAGTACATGTGGTACATGTCTAGTCTATGAAAATTAGGTCAATTTAAAGAGGCGATCAACTATGGAAGTTCTACTATATTTGTAACTGTGAGACCCAAGGAAGGCCAATTGTTTGCTGTCGTGGGGAGAGATCAGTACTTTTATATTACAACTTTAAGTTTTAAAAAAAAAACTATAGGGCGTCCCAGCTACTCAAATGTCTGAAATAAGAAGGTCGCTTGAGCAAGTTTGACTCTAGCCTGGGCAACATAATAAGACCCCTATCTCTGTGGAAAAAAAAAAAAAAAAGACAAAACCTACAGCTGTTTTTATTTTCTCTCAGATTAATTGTAAAAGGAAAATCCTAGCAGTCACTTTTGTGAACTCTTCATTGACAGCTATTTCTTGGTTATTTATTATTTTGTTGTTTTGGGGGTTATCTTTTCCTAGGTGTCGCTACCATTTATGTTCGTTATAAGCAAGTTCATGCTCTGAATCCTGAAGAGAACTGTATCATCAAATTAAACAAGGCTGGTCTTATACTTGGAATACTGAGTTGTTTAGGACTTTCTCTTGTGGCAAACTTCCAGGTTTGTGTTTTAGCCCAGATAAGTATTTCCCCGAAGAATACCCATATACACACTAAAAACAAAATCTGAAATAGTTGCATGGTATTATTTTTTCTTTACCTTAACAAAATATAGTTCACTTCCTTTAAATTATTTGACTCTCTTAGAAATAGCTACATTCACAATTAGAAAAATTCACATTTAATAATCAAAATAAATATAAATCATTCTAACTTTCTTAGGATCCACAGGACAATTATTAGACACTATATTATTAGTTAGAAATTACTTCAAGACCAAATAGAATTGATATAAATTATAAGTGACACAATTAAGTTTTTAATATGCCTAACAAAGTACAATTATTTACCTATTGTATCTACTTGTTTAGATGTTTCTTTGATTGCCTGCATTCTGAGGTGCCTAGCCTAACATATATGAACATATAAAGGGAAGATCTATACCTCTTCTAGCTTTTTCTTAGGGTGAAAAATATTAAATACTTAAAGTAGCAGTCAGCTTTTACCAAATGTTTGTAAACTCTCTACAGAGAGAGCAGTAGGGGAGAAAGATTGGGCTGAATCTCAATATAAGGAAAAGAGGGAATTTATAGCTAAGGAGCAGGATGAGGGTAAATTTCAGTGGATAGTAAATTTCTAGTCTGGAAATTAGGGCTAATGAGGGATTCTGGCTAAAGTAACTATCTTAGTTCTTTTGTGTTGCTATAAAAGAATACCTGAGGCTGGGTATTATAAAGAAAAGAAGTTTATTTGATACATGATTTTTCAGATTGTACAAAAAGCATGTCAGCAGCATCTTTTTCTGGTGAGAGCTTCAGACTGCTTCCACTCATGGTAGGAGGTGAAGGAGATCTGGTGTGTGCAGAGATTACATGGGAAGAGAGGGAACAAGACAGCAAGCAGTGTCAGGCTATCTTTAACAACTGGCTTGCACAGGAACTAATAGAGCAAGACCTCACACACCTCTACCCAAAGCTTTAGTTATGAGGGATCCAATTCCTTGATCTAGATACCTCCCTTTAGTTTCCCATCTCCAAAATTGGGAATCAGATTTCAACATGAAATTTGAAGACACCCCAAATACAGCACTGACCTAACAGGATTCTTGCTTGAAGAGAGGCTAGGGTGATAAGACATCACTTGGGGAATGGTAGAGGTTGAGGAACCCAGATATTGAGAGTGATCAGATATGAAGACAAGGAATTCTGACTAAACTGACTTTATAGGGTTCTTGCTAAAATTGAACAATGTGGAGACAAACACAGAAACCCAGAAGTCACAGACTGGTTGAAAAGAGAGTTCAAAGGAACCTGAGTAGAACCGGTCAAGGAGAGAATTTTTGTCACCTGACAGTGACTCACTTCATTCCACTGACATTCATTTGCTAGATGTGGTGGAGAGGGAGGAATGCAGGCAGGCCAGGGCTCTACGAAAAAAGTGTCATTTTGCTGGGCATTAGTTTTCAGGAGCAAGGCTATGCTGTGGAAGAAAAACAAAGATTTTTGGTGGACACCTAGCTATGCCACTAATAGGGTCCTTCCTGCCTTTCTTAAAAAGTTTCCAGAGCTCAGTGTTAAAATGTTCTAGGGAGGGTGGCACCTGTGGTTCAGTGGGCAGGGCGCCGGCCCCATATACCGAGGGTTGCGGGTTCAAACCCGTCCCTGGCCAAACTGCAACAACAACAAAAAAATAGCTGGGCATTGTGGTGGGTGCCTGTAGTCCCAGCTACTTGGGAGGCTGAGGAAAGGGAGTCACCTAAGCCCAGGAGTTGGAGGTTGCTGTGAGCTGTGTGATGCCACAGCACTCTACCATGGGCTATAAGGTGAAACTCTGTCTCTACAAAAAAATTAAAATAAAATAAAATGTTCTGGGGAATTTTCAGTTTATGGGTAATGATTCTTTGCTTCAGTTTTCTCTTGATCAATTTAACAGTATCTCTCATCACACATGGTAAAAAGAATGTGAAATATTTGTTTGCATAACCAAGTAACTTCTAGTAGCAGCTCCTGATAGCAAACACACTAGCTGCCTTTCCAACTTATCTCATTCACTTAAGACAGTTTATATCTTTCTTTTGTTGTTTTCAGCTTTCATTCTAATTTACCTTATCTCAGGAGTCCTTGTGGCCTTGTTATTTTGAATCAAGTTACTTTTTCTCTCCTAATTACATTTCTTCATACAACTTTGGATGTCCTCTTCATCTTTCTCACTCTGCCTTGTTTATAAGCAGACTCTTATGACGCTTCTTACTTTTTAATGTAAACTTTCCCTACTTATTTAAACTGATGAATGCATTTCCCCCTCTTCCTCTTTCGTCTTTCATAGGGACAAACTCTAGTTGATTTATATAGGAAAAACTGTCCATAGAACAGGTTATAAATGGTTTGTTATTACAGATCTTGGCTTAGAGGGAAATTTGTACTGTATTTTAAATGGAATAGGAACTTACTGGTTTTTACCTCTTGCATGTCTCTTGAATATGTCCAATTTCTCTCCATTATCATATTTACTTTCCTCATTCTTGTCATTTTCTCTGTCAATTTAGGTTTCATCATTTCTCACCTGATCTACTTTCATAGCCTCCCTCAGTGGTTCCTCTACATTCACATTGCTTTAATCATTCTTCATACTATAGTCAGAGTGGGTTTTTTGAAATATATATATATCTTACTTGCTTCTCAAAACTGCATCAAAAGAGGTAATTAAGAGAGGAAAATATAATTTGATGAACTGCCAAACTATCTAATCAACTCAAAGATCCTGGCCCATGTCTACCTCTTTCGTCTCATTCTGCATCATTCCTCTTCGTAATGTCTCCATTGTATAGGCTTATTTACTTTTTACGAGTTCGGACAATTAAGTTTGCAAACTCATCCTAGAAAAAATACTACATACCTCTTTGATGACTATCACTGTGGTTACCAGATGACGAAAGGGAGTATTTTGAAGGTAACCATAGTGATATTCAGCAATGAGCTGAATGTAGCACTTTTTCTAGGATGTGTTCATGATCTTAATTGTCCAACCTCATATATGCCATTTCCTTTGTTTGGTATGCCAGGACAACTAAGCTAAATAGACAAGGCATCTTCAAGGTTTCAGCATGGACCATACTTCTCAGGGAAGTCTTTTCTGTCAGCTTTTGCTGCCGTGTGTGTGTAGGTGTTCTTCAACTCTCCAAAAACTGACTCTTCATAGCTCTTATTACAGTCTAATTTTATGTCAATGATTGTTTACATTTATTTTTTTGATTTTTTAAAATTGATGTATTTTTCCACTAATTACAAGCAGAGTTGTTTTGTTTACTTTTGTATCTCCAGCACCTAGCATGATACTTAGCACAAATATGCTCTTGTTTATTTAGGAACTTAGGAGAGGGAAGGGAACTTAAAGGGAAAGCAGGATTGGAAAAAATTCTCATTGCATTTAAAGAGATGCCTAATAATCACTATAATATGATATTTGAAAACAACCTAACAGGAAATATTGTATAACTATAATTTCTTTAAAAAGTAAGTGTACATATAGTGTTTAGGAAAACAAATGTGTGGTAAATATCCTCAGTGTCCATTTAGAGTCATTTTTTTCCTTCCTAGAAAATTTATTCTCAAGGAGATTTGCAAGGGATTTATACACAGAAATTTTTTGGTTTCCTAGATCTGCCATAACAAAGTACCACAAACTGGATAGCTTAACACAATGGAAATGTATTTTCCCAAAGTTCAGGAAGTCAGAAGTCTGAAATCACAGTGTTAGTACAGTTGATTCTTTCTAGGGGACTCAGAGGAAGAATCTGCTTGTAGCTTCTGGCAGTTGCCAATAATCTTTGATGTTCCTTGGTTTGTGGCAGCACACTGCATAATTTATGCCTGTGTTATCATGTGGCGTTCTCTTCCTAGACAATTTATCTTCAAGGAGATTTTGAAAGGAATAAGGATAAGTAAGAAGATGATTAGTTTCTAAGTTTCATTCACTATTTTTAAGTAAAGATTACAGATCGTTCAATGTATAACTTACAAATTTTATTATATCAAAGATTTGCTTCTGACCACCTGTAAACCTCTGTAAATTTCTCTTGTTTTTGTTTTCATTTTATATTTTTTTCCTTAAATTTAATTTTATCTTTTGATACATAATAGATGTACATATTTTGGGGTAGTTTGTAAAGATCAATGTAATGGAATAGCTGTCACCTTAAATCTTTCTTTATACTAGAGATATTTAAATTATTCTCTTTTAGCTATTTTGAAATATTAGTTTTATTTATATTTAGATTGGATTTAAATTGAAACTCCATATTTCCAGTATTTCAGGCCATCCTGATCTTTACCTTGCCACTATACTTTTTCTGTAACCCTTATCATCATCTAACATACTGTGGAATTTTCTTATTTCTAAAGTTTATTACTTATTGTTTGTATATCTTCACTAAATTCTATGAGGGCTGGATTTTTGTCTGTTTTTTATTTTTATTTTTTTTGTAGACACATAGTCTCACTTTATTGCCCTCAGTAGAGTGCTGTGGTGTCATACAGCTCACAGCAACCTCCAACTCCCGGGCTTAGGCGATTTTCTTGCCTCAGCCTCCTGAGTAGCTGGGACTATAGGCACCTGCCATAAGGCCCAGCTATTTTTTTGTTTTGCAGTTTGGCTGAGGCCAGGTTTGAACCTGCCACCTTCGGTATATGGGGCCAGTACCCTACTCGCTGAGCCATAGGCGCCACCTGATTTTTGTCTATTTTATTCACTAATGTATCTAAAGACTTAGAATAGTGCCTAGCCCTGAATAGGCACCCAATAAACATACTATTAAATGAGTAAAAGAATAGGCTCAGTGTGTGTAGCTGGACAGCTAGGTCACCAGCCATATACACAGAACTGGTAAGTTTAAACCCAGCCCGGGCCTGCCAAACAACAACATCTACAAACGAAAAAAAAAAAAAAATAGCCAGGAGTTGTTATGGGTGCCTGTAGTCCCAGCTACTCGGGAGGCTGAGGCAAGAGAACTGCCTACACCCAAGAGTTGAAAGTTGCTGTGATGTTATAGCACTCTACTGAGGGCAACATAATGAAACTCTCTCTCTCCAAAAAAAAAAATAATGAGTAAGAGAATAAATGAATAATTACTGTCATCTTCAGTGGTAGCATATGAAACAATTTGACTTTACTATAATCCTCAGTTAATAAATTTGTTTGTAGAGTCGACAGAGGTGCATAGTGAATGTCCTAGCTAAATCATCTGGCTTGCGCTTTGAAATATTGCATCACCAATGTGTTCTGAGTTTCTCTATTGATTTATTTCTTCTTTCTGCCTCTCAGAAAACAGAGCTTTTTGCTGCACATGTTAGTGGAGGTGTGCTCACTTTTGGTATGGGTTCATTATATATGTTTGTTCAGACCATCCTTTCCTACCGAATGCAGCCCAAAATTCATGGCAAACAAGTCTTCTGGATAAGACTCCTGTTGGTTATCTGGTGTGGAGTAAGTGCCTTTATCAGTATCCTTCACTGTAAAATGTGGCTATTATTGGAAAGGAATTGAGTAACAGAATTTAAGTGAACACTTTTGGCACATGTTAAGGAGTGTTAAACACGTTGTTTTTTTGGAAGAGAAATTCTTAGGTTCATAACCTTAAGTTAAAGGATATGAAACATGAAATTCGGATTTTATATGGGACCTCAGTAATTGAACCCGGGAGCAAAGATAATGTTTAGCATGATTTTACTCAGTTCAAAGAAGTAGAAGGGTAAAGCCCTCCCAAAGAACAATTATATAGCAGAAGTTTGATTAAACTGCTAATTTTCTGAGAAAAGGAGGGGGTTGACTATGAGAATCATTTTATAGTGATCTTCTAGGCATTTTGTAAGTTTTATAATACTACTGATGTGTAACATTAAGTCTTTAAGAAAGTGGGTTTGGACTTTGGTAATATGAGTAATCCTTTTGGTTTTTGTTTTGAATCTAATTTAAACTTACAGATCTTTTCTGAGATTCTTCCTTGACTTATTTTTTTATAGTGCTGACTTGCTCATCACTTTTGTACAGTGGGAATTTTGGGAAGGATTTAGTACAGAAACTCCATTGGAACCCTGAGGACAAAGTAAGAATTTAGAGAATCTATAAAACTTATATTAAAGATGGGCTATTTTCATTGACTTTTAAAGTATTTTTCATTTTCTCAAATAAGCTTTTTTGGTAATAATCAGTTACATATTACAATTTTCTAGATATGGTAGTGTTTATGTAGAACCATCTATATTCTCCTGTCACCTGTGATCTGTGGATGTTTTAAAGATGAAAAAACTGTGATGACTAAAGGGTTTTCTTAGAAATTGACTCCCCTAAATGTGGATATAGTATATGCTCAACTGAGAGTTTTTATTCTTAGAATATTTATTTTCTGAATTAAAAAAGTATCTTCTCCTACCTTTTACCTGGAAATACATTATGGACTCTGCATTTGTCTTCTAATATAATAGATATCTGTATGGAGATAGGATCTTTGATCTTGAGAATAAGAGGAGGAACTTACACTAAATAAATAATAAAAAGAATTTATCTGTTTCCACAAACCACACAGTAGCATTTTATTTTATTTTTTAAGAATTACTTCTTGGGAGAGAAACGGAGAGAGCTTCTCTCTCCCCACTAGAATTCTCTCCCTCTACTAGGAGCTTTAGTGTTTTCTGTATTTTCTGTAAATAAAATTCTGTCTTACCACTAGGGGGTGAGGGGAAATAATGTAATGAAGAATAATAAAATACATGTTAAAAAAAAAAAATTATTTCTGAGGCTCGGCACCTGTGGCTCAATGGGCTAAGGTGCCAGCCACGTACACATTTGAGCTGGCGGGTTCAAATTAGCCTGGGCCTGCCAAACAACAATGACAGCTACAACCAAAAAATGTCCAGGTGTTGTGGCGGGCGCCTGTAGTCTCAGCTACTTCGGAGGCGGAGGCAGGAGACTCGCTTCAGCCCAGGAACTGGAGGTTGCTGTGAGCTGTGATGCCACAGCACTCTACCCCGGATGACAGCTTGAGACTCTGTCTCAAAAAAAAAAAAAAAGAATTATTTCTGAACATAATTTACTAAATTCTCCTAATTAAAACCCAGATATTATTTAATACTCTAAGTTTGTCCTGAATATTGTTAAACTTTCCTTAGCAGCATTTTATGAATCTGGTAGTGTTGGGAGAGGCAGTCATAATTCCTTGATTATAGGATAGAAATGCTCTTATTCTCTCTTAGTTATTTAAGTGGAAATTTTATTTGCTCTAGGTGAAAGAAAGATAGCTAATATCACTAGGAGGACTTCCTAATGTCTGCTCTTTAATTCTCCAAGTATGTTCAATAAATTAAGGGTTGATTTTCAGAAGGCAGATTGGTTTATAAGAATTATTATTTTTTTTAATTTGATAAGTAGTATAGATCATGAATGAAATTTTATAAAAATTATTCCTTTTTATTTTTTCTCTGTCATTCAAGGGTTATGTGGTACACATGATTACAACTGCAGCTGAATGGTCTATGTCAGTTTCCTTCTTTGGTTTTTTCCTGACTTACATTCGTGATTTTCAGGTAAGAAAACACAGCATTATATTTATGTAGCTGTGAAATAAGGAAGTGTCCATAGGATAGTCTCCATCTTTTTAAAAAGATGTGGCTTTTCAGGTAAATTGTCCTGAGTTTTGAGAAGTAGTGTTTTGCCAACAAGATTCAGCCTTAAAAGTGAGGTTCTAAAACCGGTTTCAAAAAGTTCTTTCATACAATTTTCATCAAGTCTGTGTAGATCTACATAGGCCATTCTCAACATGTAGTTTTACTGATTCTTAGTAGAAACCAAAGAAAAACAGGGAACTTACTAGAGAAGCTTGATTTTCCTGCATTAATTGGTAATAAAGATGATACTTTTGGCAATACAATAGCTTTCTCACTCTTGTTACCCATTGGAATTGTTTTATATTCCTAATCACAAAATGTAGTCTATAGACATGTTGAAGAGATAATCTCACTTGAATAAGAAAACTTCTGTATATAATTTTCTTTTCTGTTCCAGAAAATTTCTTTACGGGTGGAAGCCAGTTTACATGGATTGACCCTATATGACACTGTTCCTTGCCCTATTAACAATGAACAAACACGACTACTTTCCAGAGATTTTTCATGAAAGGATAAAATATTTCTGTAATTATTTTGATTCTCAGGGATTGGAGAAAGGTCCACAAAAGTTGATTATTCTGCTCTGAAATTTTCAACTAATCAAGGCTAACAGTGATGTTGGTGAATAGTGATAATCAAGAAACATGAAATAAGCCATTTGATGAGTTATTTTAAAGGATATCATCCAAGATGACTTTAAAAATATTTATGCCTGTACTTTTTTTTATTTCAGAAAATAAAACCAAAGGACTCTTAACATTGTAGTTCTTTTATACTTTATTTAAGAGAGACAACTTGAAGGGCACCAAGCAGTCTGCACAACTCAGCCTTTCACATTTTGTAAGTCATTGTAAAGCATGTTTTGTTGGGAGCACCTTTATGAGCAACATTTTCCACAACTCTAAATATTAAGTTTTGATCATTAAATACTTTAGACCTGGGTGTTCAAGTAGGAGTTTTACCGTATTAATACATTCCTCATAGTCTTTAAAATTTTTTGGTTCTGGAATCTACCAATAAAGGAAAGTAAACTTGAATTCATGTGAGCTCTTTCATGGCCTAAGTTTTACCCAAGAGATTCTGTAAGTATTGATTTTTTTTTTTTCTGGCTATAAGTCCAGGTACTATACTAATTGTTCTATCATATATGCTTACAATAGTTTCATAAAGTTTAGTCTCTGGAATGATATTTTAATCACTGATGAAGGAGAGTGGTGCCTGTAGCTAAATTAACTTCAGTCATGTTTTATATAAAACAAGGGTTGTATTATATGAGGCTGATAAGTTTGTTAATAACAGCAGATGTGATTAATATCAAACAAAAGTCACTCCCAATGATAAGACTTCGTTAGATTTTCATTTTTAGCAGATTATAATTACTTATAAAAGTAGTCCTTGAACAGGTAAGTATTGAGCTTTTTTAATAGGCTATAATCAGTTTTTTTAATTTAAAAAAATTTTTTTCAAGTATACATTAATGCATTTATGGGGTACAATGTGAGGTACAGTTTCATATAGAATTAGGAACGCTTAGATCACACTGGTTAATATATACTTCATCTCATTTACTTAATTATTGTGTTAAGATATTTTTACTCTATACTAATAGATTTGACATGTACCCTTGCATTATGCACCATAGGTGAAATCCCACCATTAACCCTCCCTCGATCTGATCCCTCCTCCCCTCTCATTCCCTCTCCCCCATCCTTCATCTTGGACCATAGTTGTGATCTATTCTTCATATGAAAGTATGAGTGATTGTAAATTGGTTTCATAATATTACTGAGTACATTGGATATTTTTTCTTCTATTCTTGAGATACTTTACAAAGTAAGATATGTTCTAGCTCCATCCATGGGGCTGGAATCTTCATACAGCCCAAATTCTAAAGAACAAAGTCAGAAACCCAATAAAAACTATATTACTGAGTACATTGGATAGTTTTTCTTCCATTCTTGAGATACTTTACTAAGTAGAATATGTTCTAGCTCCATCCATGGGGCTGTAATCTTCGTACAGCCTAAATTCTAAAGAACAAAGTCAGAAACCCAATAAAAACTATATGCAAAGTAATTGTGATACATGCATCTATCAGAACAATTTTGTTCTTTTTTTCTGATCGTGCAAGTGATTGGGTAGTTTTTCTTTGGATCTCTGTGCAGGTAAAGAATGGTTTATAGATCCCTGATGAAATTTAAAAAGAAAATGCTTATTTACAAATAAGTGCTCTGAATTTCTTTGGTGCTTATATTCAGGCAGATTATTGAGATAGACTTGCAGGGGCCAAGTGAAGCTTCCCCTTCACTGTTTGAAGGTATGCTGAGAAATCAACTCTCAAAAAAGATGAAGTGGAGAAAAGACATGCCAATTTGTTAATGTGCACACTGAGGAGAACCACAGAGTGTTTACCCCAAATCCTTAATGGGATTCAGAACTTTATATACCATTGAAGTCAGAATCTCTCTCCCTGTCTCCTAAGTCCATGGTCTCAGAAAGTCAAAGAATGAATCCATGGTGCATGTTTACAGAGGAAGACATGTTTGCCAGAGATAATGAAAACCCATTGTCATGACAAGAAAGTCATACCGGAATTTCTTCCTCAGTACATCCCTGGTGTTGGGGATTCGAAGAATGAACACATGAACCACAGACCAGTGGACACCCTTCCCCCCTTACCTGATGCACCAGAAGCCTGACCTCTGCTGAAACTGAGGGAGGACTTGAGCAGCGCCCAACCTCCCTACCTGCTGGACCAGGCGGCCCACCAGGTAAGAGACTCCGGGGCCCCACCTAACCCCTGCCAGCACCCAGGCCAGGAACTCCACAGGGACCCCGACCAGCCCCGATTGGCACCCCGCTGGGACTTGGCCCAATGCCAGCAGCGGCTAGGAAGTCCACTGAGACTCCTGCATGGCGCCAATCTGTGCCCTGCCCTGCCTTGGCCTGCTGCCTGCCAGCACCCAGCCTGACTCCAATCCGTGCCCCAGACACACCGCCCTCCCTCTGGAGCCCTCCTCCTAGCCAGAGACTACTGGAGGCACGGGCTCCCTTTGCAAAGGCCACTGGGTACCCCATCCCATGCCCTGCTGCTTGATCTGCGCATGCCACACTCCAGAGCTGTTGCCACAGCCAAAACTGCCTGGGTGGGGCAGTCCCAGAGGAGCTACACAGGGTCACTCCCAACAAAGATCCAGCAACAATAGAGTGATACTGCTGGGGTCTGATCTGGGAGAGACACCTCCCCAACTCTGAGGACGGTCATAGGCAACAGTGAAAAATAATTACGAGAAGGAATCAACAGAAAAACTCTGGCAATATGAATAATCAGAGTAGATCAACTCCCCCGAGGAATGACAAGTTATATACAACACAAGATCCCTTGCATAAGCAAATGGCTGAGATGTCAGAAATTGAATTCAGAGTCTGGATAGCAAATAAGATCAGCAGAATGGAGGAAAAGATGGAATTAGAATTTCAGGCAGTAATCCAAAAGATGACCCAAAAGATGTCTGAACAATTGAACGAATTCAAAGACAAAATGACCAAAGATTTTGACACATTGAGACAAGAAGTTGCAGCCCTTAAAGGTCTGAGAAATACAGTAGAATCCCACAGTAACATAATGGAGCAAGCAGAAGAATTTCTCACATGGAAGACAAAGCTTTTGAAAGCTCCCAAACTTCCAAAGAGGAAGAGAAATGGAAGGCAAAAACAGATCATTCTCTCAGATAGCTCTGGGATAACTCAAAGAAAACCAATATTCACCTTATAGGGATACCTAAAAACGATGAAGTGGCATTACAAGGCACAGAGTCTCTTCGTTATGAGATTATGAAAGAGAACTTTCCAGACATGCCAAGAGATTCTGAAATTCAGATAGCAGTTTCAGAACCCCAGAACGACTCAACCCGAATAAGACATCCCATAGGCACATCATAATTAAGTTCACTAAAGTTAATATGAAGTAGAAAATTCTGAAAGCAGCCAGACATTGTAACTGCAGATCTCTCTGATCAAACCTTTTAAGCTAGAAGAGAATGGTCATTGACTTTTAATCTCCTAAAATAAAAGAACTTTCAACCCAGGATCCTGTACCCAGCTAAAATGAGATTCATTTATGATGGAGAAATTAAATACTTTAACGACATCCACATGTTGAAGAAATTAGCTATAACTAAACAAACTCTCCAGGATATTCTCAGACCTATCCTTCATAATGACCAGCGTAAACCTTCACCACGAAAGTAAACTCACCCAGAAACTTTTTATCAAATTTCAACTTCCACAGTGATGAAAGAATTAAAAATGTCCACTGGATTTTCTAAACATTTATCATTATTTTCAGTTAATGTGAATGGTTTAAATCGTCCTCTAAAGAGGCATAGGTTTGCTGACTGGATACAAAAATTCAGGCCAGATATCTGCTACATATAAGAATCTCATCTTATGTTAAAAGATAAATTTAGACTCAAGGTGAAGGGATGGTCATCTATATTTCAGACAAATGGAAACCAGAAAAAAGCAGGTGTCGCAATCTTATTTGCAGATATAACAGGCTTTAAACCAACCAAAAGTAAAGAAGGATAAAGACGGACATTTCATATTTGTTAAAGGTACTACTCAATATGATGAGATTTCAATAATTAATATTTATGCTCCCAACCAGAATTTGCCTCAATTTATAAGAAAAACTCTAAAAGACATGACTAACTTGATTTCCTCCAGCTCCATAGTAGTTGGAGATTTTAATACTCCTTTAACAGTGTTGGCTAGATCTTCTAAAAAAAAAGCTAAGTAAAGAAATTTTAGATTTAAACTTAACCATTCAACATCTGGATTTTAGAGACATCTACAGAGCATTTCATCCTAATAAAATTGAATACACATTCTTCTCAGCACCCCATGGAACATACTCCAAAATCGATCACATCTTAGGTCACAAGTCTAATCTCAGCAAATTTAAAAGAATAGAAATTATTCCTTGCATCTTCTCCGACTATCATGGAATAAAAGTTGAACTCAATAACAATAGGAATCTGCATATTCATACAAAAACATGGATATTAACCTTATGCTGAAGGATAGATGAGTCACAGACGAGATCAAGAAGGAATTTACCAAATTTTTGGAACACAATGACAATGAAGACATGAACTATCAGAAACTCTGGGATATTGCAAAGGGAATCTTAAGAGGGAAATTTATAGCACTCCAAGCCTTCCTCAGGAAAACAGAAAGAGAGGAAGTTAATAATTTAATGTGACATCTTAAGCAACTGGAGAAGGAAGAATATTCCAACCCCAAACTGAGCAGAAAAAAGGAAATAACCAAAATTAGAGCAGACTTAAATGAAATTGAAAACAAAATAATTATACAATAGATCAATAAATCAAAAAGTTGGTTTTTTGAAAAGGTTAATAAAATAGATAAACCTTTGGCTAACATGACCAGGAAAAAAGTAAAATCTAATTGCATCAATCAGAAATGGTAACGATGAAATAACAACAGACTCCTCAGAAATTCAAAAAGTCCTTCATGAATATTACAAGAAACTTTTACTTTCAGAAATATGAAAATCTGAAGGAAATTGACCAAGACTTGGAAGCATGCCACCTACCAAGACTTAGCCAGAGTGTAGTGGAAATGTTGAATACGGCAAAATCAAGTTTTGAAATAGCATCAACTATAAAAAATTTCCCTAAAAACAAAAGCCCTGGACCAGATGGCTTCACATCAGAATTCTACCAAACCTTTAAAGAAGAACTAGTTCCTATATTACTAAACCTCTTCCAAAGTATAGAAAAAGAAGGAATACTACCCAACACAGTCTATGAAGCAAACATCACCTTGATTCCCTAAACCAGGGAGAGACCCAACAGGAAAAAAAAAAAATCAAAACTATAGACCAATATTACTTATGAATATTGATGCAAAAATATTTGATAAGATACTAACGAACAGAATCCAACAACACATTAAACAAATTATACATCATGACCAAGTGGCTTTATTCCAGGGTCTCAAGCCTCGTTCAATATATGTAAATCTATAAATGTAATTCAGCACATAAACAAAAAAAAAAGACTATACGATTCTGTCAATTGATGCAGAAAAAGCTTTTGAAAATATCCAGCATCCCTTCATGATTAGAACACTTTAAAAAATTGGTATAGAAGGGACATTTCTTAAACTGATAGAGGCTATCTACAGCAAACCCACAGCCAATATTGTATTGAATGGAGTTAAATTGAAACCATTTCCACTTAGATCAGGAACCAGGCAAGGTTGCCCATTGTCTCCATTGCTCTTCAACACCGTAATGGAAGTTTTAGCCATTGCAATCCTGGAAGAAAAGATGATCAAGAGTATCCACATAGGGTCAGAAGAGAGCAAACTTTCACTCTTCGCAGATGATATGTATGTATGTCTGGAAAACACCAGGGATTCTACTACAAAACTCTTAGAAGTGATCAAGGAATACAGCAATGTCTCAGGCTACAAAAACAACACCCATAAATCTATAGCCTTTGTATATTCCAAGAATAGCCAAACCGAAGAAACAGTGAAGGACTCCATTCCTTTCACAGTAGTGCCAAAGAAGAAATATTTGGGAGTTTACCTAACAAAGGATGTGAAAGATCTCTATAAAGAGAACTATGAAACTTTAAAAAAAGAAATAGCTAAAAATGTTAACAGATGGCAAAATATACCATGATTATGGCTGGGAAGAATCAACATTGTTAAAATGTCTATACTACCCAAAGCAATATATAATTTTAATGCAATTCCTATCAAAGCTCCATTGTCATATTTTAAAGATCTCGAAAAAATACTTCATTTTATATGGAATCAGGAAAAACCTCGAATAGCCAAGACATTACTCAGAAATAAAAACAAAGCAGGAGGACTCATGCTACCAGACCTGAGACTCTACTATAAATCGATATTGAACGAACAGCATGGTACTGGCGCAAAAACAGAGGTTGATGTTTGGAACAGAATACAGAACCAAGAGATGAATCTAGCTACTTACTGTTACTTGATCTTTGACAAGACAATTAAAAACATTCAGTGGGGAAAAGACTCCCTATTTGGCAAATGGTGCTGGGTGAACTGACTGGCGACCTGTAGAAGACTAAAACTGGACCCACACCTTTCACCATCAACTAAGATAGACTCTCACTGGATTAAAGATTTAAACTTAAGACCTGAAACTATCAAAATACTAGAAGAAAGTGCAGGGAAAACTCTAGAAGGAATTGGCTTGGATGAATATTTTATGAGGAGGACTCCCCAGGCAATTGAAGCAGTATCAAAAATACACTACTGGGACCTGATCAAATTTAAAAGCTTCCATACAGCCAAGAACACAGTAAGTATAGCAAGCAGACAGCCCTCAGAATGGGAGAAAATATTTGCAAGTTATGCCTCCAACAAAGGCTTAATAACCAGAATCCACAGAGAACTCAAATGTATTAGCAAGAAAAGAACAAGTGAGCCCATCTCAAGGCGGGCAAAGGACTTGAAGAGAAACTTCTCTAAAGAAGACAGACACACAGCCCACAGACACATGAAAAAATGCTTACCATCCTTAATCATCAGAGAAATGCAAATCAAAACTTCTTTGAGATTTCACCTAATTCCAGTAAAGAGTAGCCCACATGACAAAATCCCAAAACCAGAGATGTTGGCGTGGATGTGGAGAAAAGAGAACACTTCCACACGCTGGTGGAAATGCATACTAATACGCTCCTTTTGGAAGGATGTTTGGAGAGTACTTAGAGATCTAAAAATAGACCTGCCAGGTGATCCTATAATTCCTTTACTAGGTATATACCCAGAAGACCAAAAATCACATTATAACAAAGATACCTTTACCAGAATGTTTATTGCAGCCCAATTCATAATTGCTAAGTCATGAAAGAAACCCAAGTGCCCATCAACCATGAATGGATTAATAAATTGTGACATGAATACAATGGAATACTATGCAGCCTTAAAGAAAGATGGAGACTTTACCTTTTTTGTGTTTACACAGATGGAGCTGGAACATATTCTTCTTAGTAAAGTATCTCAAGAATGGATACTTCTTCCATGGAAAGAAGTATCCAATGTACTCAGCCCTACTATGAAGCTAATTTAAAGGTTTCATATGAAGGCTATAACCCAACTATAGCACAAGAATATGGGAAGGGATGGGAGGGGGGAGGTTGAGGTGGAAGGAGGGTAATTGGTGGGGCCACACCTATGGTGCATCTTAGAAGGGTACAGGTGAAACTTACTAAATGCAGAATACAAATATCTTCATACAATAACTAAGAAAATGCCATGAAGGGTATGTTAAACAGTTTGATAAAAACATTTCAGAATGGGGGAGGAGCCAACATGGCGATCTGTAGCCAGCTTTCCACAGAGGTTCCCGTCCAGAAGGAGAGTTAAAGGACAGAAACTCAGCAGGAAAGTCGATGGTTTGGATCTGAGCCAAAAGAAAAGGCCAAAGAGCGCACATCAACCCTGCTGGGGTGACCTGAGACCCCGAGGACACAAACAAAAAGGTACAGAGCACATCACCAAGTGGACAGGAGTCCCCTCCCCCATGAGAGAGGTTCGCAGTATACTCCATCCTTCCATACAAACAAGCGAGCATAGTTTGGATGTCCTCCCACTCTACCCCATGGGAGAGACCCTCTAAAAACCAGACCTCCTTCTCCTACTAGGGTGCCGCGGTGCTCTCCAGCCAGGCATAAAACTGTATATACTCTACCTGCAAGTTGGAATTCCTGGTGTTCCCCTCCACTCTCACCACAAGGTGTGGAGGCCTGTTCCCCACAGAATCCAGATTCTTGGAGACTTTTTTGATGGGTGTGGATGGGCACAGACTGTCGTTGAACTGTGCTGGTTTTCCGGCTCGGAGTGGTGAGAGGGAGAGAGCTGTGAGGAGACCTGGCTGGTGGGAGGGTCTCCTGAGGCATGAAACAACGACCAGCTCCGTGAACAATAGCTGGAGAGCTGCACCCCTGGGGGTGTTTTGAGGAGACACTCCCGGTCTTCTGGGCCGCCAGGGGAGGCGAGCGGCTTCTCTGGTGCGGCAGAACAGATGGCAACCAAGGCACGTGAAGGATTTGCCTGATTCGGTACCGGCTGGGACAGAGAGCAGGGAGGGGCTGCTTTGCTTAACCTGGCCCTCAGGGGATGAAAGCTGAGACAAAGGGCTGGAACTGACAGACAGAGTAAAGCCCATTTGCAGCCACAGTCTGATCAAGGAAAATAGCCTTGACAGAAATAAATTCTGCAAACTTGTTCTGTTCCAGCAGCAACATCAATCAGGGACAGGGCTGGAACTGAGTGGATCACCCCAGCCCCGGTTAAGTACCCAGGTTGTCAGGCCACACCTCTCCCTGCCAAACTGTGACAGGGAGTAGCAGACTGGTTGTGGAGCCACAGACCTCACTGTGACCCAGGCAGGTGCAAACCTCTGGAGCATCTGCTCATTGGAGTAAACTGGATCACAACTGTTACCACCGACTGGGTGTGACAGAGGGGCAAGGTTGGGAAGGAGGCATCAACCTTCCCAAACTAATTTACTTGCTAGGGGGGTGCCCTCCTGAGCTCACAGAGCGTCGAAGTGAATTATACAAGAGCGTCCAGCGGATCCCTGCTATCTAGTTGCCAGAGACTTTTTTAACTCTTCTATTTGAGATTGGTGCTGGCTAGGACAATTGATTAGGACCTCTTCAGTTGGGCTAATCTCCCGAGGACTTTCCAAAGTGGTACCCTGGGTGTGTAGTAGTGGGAAGGTTTGATTTGACTTTTTCAATTGTTGCCTGTGGGGGGTGCAGTGACTTAACTCTGGTATTCCTTCACAGCTCAGATTTCAATCCAGAGTAACAGATTCTCTAGGGTAAGATAAAGACCAACTGAAAATAAGACAGAGCCACTTAACCCAACCACACCAAGAAGATTCCCAATTTTGCAAGCAGTGGCAAAACTCTAGGGGAAAAGGTGCAGACACCAGTCCAAGCTTTTAAGCAAAGAACTGGTCAATCACTACTCCTAGAACTCCCAGCCCAAATTGTTCTTATCTACTCATCTAGATAAATGGTGTGAAATTAATCATGGGGCAGAATCAACAGAAAAGCTCTGGAAATATGAACAACCAGACTAGGTCAACCCCCCCAAGGAATAATCTGGTGGACACAAGCGAGAATCCTATACATAAACAGATGGCTGAAATGTCAGAAATTGAATTCAGAATTTGGATTGC